>JAHWFP010206392.1:0-15341 GCA_023313725.1 Lithobius niger | reverse complement strand
GTCACGACGAGAAATGAACTACACTGTCTGGGATCCTTTGTGGCAACCAGATGTGTCGTCCAACCCCCTTAAGCACTCCACAACAAACGAAGACCATCCAAGAAGACGGATGCAAGACCCCATCTTTAAAAAAATGGCCCTTTTTAGGGCCACCACATTTTCTGAAAGAGAATCCAATCTGACTCTTTCTGTTTATTTTGAATAAAATGCAAAGTTAGTGTAACTTTTTGGGGACCCTTGGGAAGCCATCGTGTGGTACCCACCACCATAAATGACAAGGTCAACTGTAAACACACAAATTTACAGGTAGTGGATATTTCGAAATGGCAATTAGAAAGCCCAATTTTATCGGGTAATGAGGGGGGGGGGGGAGGGAAATTGGTTCCTAATGCCTAAAACGAAAATATACACTACCTGTACCCACCCTACTTCCCCTCTTGAATCGGCACCATGACAGATCGAGACTCGAGAGGAAAAAAGATGGCAGGCCGTCTCGCCCGAAAGCTTTTATAGGAGGGCTGCACATGACGCATACAGAGTTGGGTTGCGCAACTGGCCGGATCTAGAGAAAGAAAAAATCTCAAGGGAGAGACAGGATTGCAGGAACTGAATGCAAAATTTACAGGTAGTGTAGATTTTCGTTTTAGTCAATAGAAACCAATTTTGATAAAAAAAAAATAAAAAAAAAATAAAAAATTAAAATTATTTTAACCTAGTCTAACATGGTCTGTAGGGCTACATTATACTTGAAAATCATTTATTTCCTATCAAAAAAATTGTTAATGCACTTAATATATTGTCCTACTAATTAAATATCTAGACACACGCTAGTGTGTCACCGCCAAGTAGACGTTTTATTGTTGTTGGAGCTTAATTGTCAGAGGGTAATTGTTAGAGTGTTATTGTTGTCAGATGGCGGCTCACTAGCAGACCGTGTCTTTTAACTGAAAACGTTTTAAAAAGCCAGCAAGTGCACATGTATACATTAAAATGGACGTTTCGGGATTTATCATCCCGTTGTCAAGCAAAAATATTTTATAGCATAAGCTACAAGTCAACAAGATACACTTAAATGGTTTCCCATTTTAAAGAAAGGCAAGCCAGAGCAGAGCAGTAAAAGGTAAAATTAAAAAGTAAAAATGCCAAAAATTACAGTCGAGCAAAAAGTTAAAACTAAACAAAAAAAATGTCATCTATCAAATCCCGTGTGGTGAACCAACATGCACAGCTAGCTACATAGGAACCACGAAACAGGAACTTAAGAAAAGGATTTCATCGCACAAATCCAACCTTAAATACAAAGATAAAACCAACTCTCTTGTTCAGCACCAGATAAAGACAGGGCACACCCCAGATCTTCAAAATACGCAAGTCATTTTTCAAGAAAATAATTTTCGTGCACGTCTTAACTTGGAAAGACTTTGCATCCTAACACAACGACCACCAGTCCATAATCATTTGATGCCTAATAATAAACAGTTTTCGGAATATATACCAATCCTTCACACATTTGGAATCAAAAATTTTTCCCACCAGGGCCATCCCACATAAATAGCCACCACCGCCGCTCTACAAATCACTTCTTCCCTGCTTCGTTATGGAGAGGTCGTCCCAGTTCAGCTTTTGCGCTGACTGGGATTCACTTTTTATATTTTTACTTTTACCTTTTACTGCTCTGCTCTGGCTTGCCTTTCTTTAAAATGGGAAACCATTTAAGTGTATCTTGTTGACTTGTAGCTTATGCTATAAAATATTTTTGCTTGACAACGGGATGATAAATCCCGAAACGTCGCATTTTAATGTATACATGTGCACTTGCTGGCTTTTTAAAACGTTTACTACTTTTAGTGCTTTTTTTCTGTCAATACTATTTTGAGCCAATTTTCCCTTTTAAGATGAAGAGGCCTAGGCATCCGGTTTTCAGCTTTCTGAAGCCGCTTGTTCCTACAGTGGTTCTGCAACTTTTTTCTTCCATCTATAAAAACACCTGCAAAATAGCTGCCCTTCGTGAACAAATTAAATTTCTTAAAAATTGTAATTTCCACCACATTGTGCCTAATTCGTTCCAGAACCCCATTGTTTTACAGAACTCTCGTGCTCAAACTTTATATCAACAATCTTGTTTCCTGAAATTATCAGCCGTTCTAATAGATCATTACGCAGTTCTTCATCAACTCCAACCTTGGACTTCGAAAAACTTGGCTTCATTCAAAAATTCCGTAAACTCGCAGCTTTTCATATCAGCCCTACAAGTTCTCACGCTTACTGCACATAATATTTCGAAATTTAACTGCGAAAAACTTGACAAAAAACTTAATGTCATTCTCGATAAGCGGATTCGCAACATCTCCATCGCTAAAGAAACCCTTATCACTAACCACTTTAACATAAAAAAAGGAAAAAAGACGTCTGAACAACATCAAACATTTCCGAAGGCGGCTTGGCTGCACAACATTTCTCAGCAAACCCCTAATCGCCCTACTGAGAGGCTCCTTAAAAAAGACCTCAAATTTATTCCGACCCCCCCCCCCTATCAGGGCCTACCTACCCTCATTTTGTGCAAAATTTGTAGCAGTTGCTCGTTTTATTCCTCCTAGGACTCAAGCTAAGTCAATTATTCTTGGCGCTTTAAAAATATCTAAAACTGAACTGGCACCCAACCTATCATTGGAAGAAATTAAAGCCATGAGGGAACTCAAGAAAAATCCAGACATTGCCCATTATTAAATCTAATAAAAGTAACGATACAGAAGTCTATGATAAAGCTCAACTCCTTCAAGAACTAGCCTCGAACCCAATTTACGCAGGTTTTACATACAGCCCCTTTTCCAAATCTGTAGCATGCAATAAAAGGTTTCTTTCCTACCTGGTTGAAAACAATAAACTTAAGGACGAAGAGTTTCAATAATACAAAAAAAATGGCCCATGCCCCCCCTATCATTTTCCCACAGGTAAAAATCCATAAACCAGGCTTCCCACTCCGCATCATACCAAGTGGAAAAAATGCGCCCAATTTGTTCCTCCCTCGTCTTATCGCACCGGTTCTTAAACAACTTTCAATTGGAAAACACACCACTCCTAATTCCAAAAGTATAATTTCAGAACTTGAAAATTCTAGGGTACCTCCGGGGTATAGTTTTGTGTCATTTGACGTGGTTTATATGTTCCCCTCGCTTAGCCAAGAGTATATTTTAGAATGTATTTCGGAAAAACTACAAATTAACCCTGAACCATTTAACAGACTTGGCTGGGATATCCCTCTTTTTCTCGACGCAGTAAAACTAGTGTTCGCCACAACTTTGTTTCACTACGAAAATTTATTTATTATGCAAACAGATGGAGTACCAATGGGTAGTCCCATTTCAACCTTCCTGGCCGACATTGCACTCAATAAAATAGATGACGCTCTTTTACTTAAGTTTCCACACACAATATTTTACAAAAGATTTGTGGATGATTCCCTGGCCCTCATACGGGATCACGATAAATTACCAATGCTGGAGTTTTTAAATTCTCTTAACCCTTCCCTCTCTTTCACTATGGAAGAGTCTAAAAACAAGGCCATCCCATTCCTGGATATGACTGTCATTGTCACACCTGAAAATCTAGTCGAATTTACGCATTTTCGAAACCCATGCATACCACTCGTTCCATGAATTATGCTTCCTTCATTGACCCAGCCCATAAAAATAATGTAGTTTCCAACGAAATAAAACGCATCTTTGACCACACCACCTATAAATTTCTCGAGAATTTGCTCGAGAATTTCAATACACACTGCATAAATTTGTTGAAAATGGATATCCTCTCCATTTGCTAGAAAAACTAATCGATCACCGTGCTCTTCTCAAACTTAACCCACCAAAACTCTAGCCATCCAATTTTATATGCCTTCCATACTTCCCCCATGCCACAGAAAACCTTAGGAAATTGCTGGCTCCCCAAAATCTGACTCTCGTCTCCACTGCAGCACGAAATTAAAAAAAAAACTAACTATGCCAAAAATTACAGTCGAGCAAAAAGATAAAACTAAACAAAAAAATGTCATCTATCAAATCCCGTGTGGCGAACCAACATGCACAGCTAGCTACATAGGAACCACGAAACAGGAACTTAAGAAAAGGATTTCATCGCACAAATCCAACCTTAAATACAAAGATAAAACCAACTCTCTTTTCAGCACCAGATAAAGACAGGGCACACCTCAGATCTTCAAAATACGCAAGTCATTTTTCAAGAAAATAATTTTCGTGCACGTCTTAACTTGGAAACACTTTGCATCCTAACACAACGACCACCAGTCCATAATCATTTGATGCCTAATAATAAACAGTTTTCGGAATATATACCAATCCTTCACAAATTTGGAATCGAAAATTTTTCCCACCAGGGCCATCCCACATAAATAGCCACCACCGCCGCTCTACAAATCACTTCTTCCCTGCTTCGTTAGGGAGAGGTCGTCCCAGTTCAGCTTTTGCGCTGACTGGGATTCACTTTTTATATTTTTAATTTTACCTTTTACTGCTCTGCTCTGGCTTGCCTTTCTTTAAAATGGGAAACCATTTAAGTGTATCTTGTTGACTTGTAGCTTATGCTATAAAATATTTTTGCTTGACAACGGGATGATAAATCCCGAAACGTCGCATTTTAATGTATACATGTGCACTTGCTGGCTTTTTTAAACGTTTACTACTTTTAGTGCTTTTATTCTGTCAATTTTAACTGAAACCAACTTCTACGTGATTTCAGCATACTGGTGTAAATTCCCCATACGGTAGAAATCGTTGCAAATCGTTTGAATCAGGTGTCTTCGGTCCAGTAACAAAGAAAACGTCAACACGAAAATGTGGGAACGTGTCCTTCATGGAGAAAAAGTGTCCTCAATAACGTTGATTTGTGTTACTGGTAACTAGTAACTAGTAACTAGTCCGCAGGCTCCCATGTTAATTCTCACAGGGTATAACGACACGTCTACAGCTCATTAGGGAAAGTTGCCAGGTCTAAATTTCAGCAGACAGGTAAAGCGTCATATGGGGAAGTGCCTTTTTCTAAAATGGGGGTTGCAGCTAGAAGCACTTGGCCCTGAAGTGGCTCGTAAGTGCAAAATTATTGTTGTAATCATTGTTTGTATTGTTATTCAACAGTAGATTATAATATGCTTAAGTGTTGCACGCTTATCGTTTCAGTACTTACATTGTCAGAATGCACTGTTTTTGAAAATAGGTGGTTCACTAAGAGACAGAATATCTTTATCTTTTATTGCAAAGGTTTGGTCTTTTTTTTTTACGGTACACGAATCCAAACTGAATTATCTGCCCCACCACGATAAAAGGGACAATTTTGCTGGAAAGAAGATTAGGAAACAAAATGCACATCGTCAGCACAGGTGGGAACATGTTCTTTATGGAGAAAAAGTTTCCTCCCAAAACCAAAACTTCCCAAAACCAAAACTGGTATTGGAACAGCTGCCAAGTTTCCAAGAAAGGTCGGCCTTTCAGTAATAATATAGTAGTAATATCATTCAACCAGGGAAAGAACGCCAAGGTTAATCCTATTAGCCAAGTTAATCGCACGGAATAATACTTTGGACGTTAAATGAAAACTTGAAGATTGCTACCGCTCCATAGGAATTGATTAGGTCCTTGCAATTACCATACTGTTACGCTTGTTATTAATTTATTTGGAATGACAATAGCAAATGTGAAATTTATGAATGAGAACATTCATACAATAAAATACCTCCACACAAAAAAGGTAGGGGTGACAATTACACGGTGCGATTTTTGGTCATTCACAGGCCTATGAAAGTCGTGATATTCACCCAAAACCAAAACTGGTAAGAGAAGCCGCCAAGTTTACAAAAAGGGTCGGCCTTTCAAAGTAGTGATATCATTCAACCAGGGAAAGGCCGCCAAGGTTAATCCTATTAGCAAAGTTATTCGCAATCTTCTAGTTTTCATTTAACCTTCGAACTATTAGTAGGTGCGATTAACTTGGCTAATAGGATTGACCTTGGCGGCCTTTCCCTGGTTGAATGATATCACTACTTTGAAAGGCCGACCCTTTTTGTAAACTTGGCGGCTTCTCTTACCAGTTTTGGTTTTGGGTGGATTCTCTCTTATAGGAAACATGGAACCAGTAAGAAACTGTAAAGCTGACTACCTTTGCAAAGATGTGAAACTTTTTTTACGGTGGGTCTGGAAGTCGACACGTGCCAGGGAAAAAGGTGTAAATACAAAAATTAATCACGTTCTGTAACACATACATACATTCTTACTCATCGAAGAAGGATCCATGTATCCATGTTTATCACCCAACCACAATAGAAATCAGCTCTTCGTCAGCACACAAAACTTGCTTACACGCCCGCCGTTTCTTCCCAGCTGCAAGTCTCTAACAACCTTTTACAAGTTCAGTTCCTGCGAAAATGCTATCTAAAAGTGGTGTTCCTTCCCTGCAGCTGATCTCTCCGTGCATTCTACAACTTTTATCACCTATGCAATACGGTCACCAAATAAAACCAGCATAAGGCTTGGATTTCTCCTGTGATTAATAGCAGTGACTAAAGACTGGGAGTTTAAAAAAATGTTATATCTACCATTCATATCTCATCCATCTGCCGTCACCCATCAGTGTGGTTCATTTATAAAACAGAATGAAATTGTCTGTTTGACTTTACATTAAAAAATGTCCTTTTTATACAAAAAATGTCTGGTGACATCAGTTCAATGCGTGGCTTAAATTGTGTGTGAAGAATGTCTACTCATAAAATGTATTGTGCCCTTCTCTCAGGGTCTGTGCAGTGTGCACACCAGTGAATGCCAGTGCTGTGCCGTAAAACGGTTGTCTCAAACTTGTAGAGTCCAGTTTTTTCCGCAAAATGTTCACTATTTCTGCAGCACTGTCGCAGAGAAACAGCAACAGTTCTAGCCCATGTGAATTTGTTCCAAGTTCTGCGACACAAAATTAGCTAAGCATTAAAGAAACCCATGAGTAGATACTTTTCATTGGAACTGTTACACAAATCGCTAAAACTGAATCCCTGCCGAATTACATACTTGACTAGGGTAGAAATTTTAAGGGGAAAATAATCTGGTATTTTAAAGATTGCCCATTCTGTTAAGAAATGCCAATTTCTAAATGCCGTTCGAGGGAATGCTATTTTCTATGTGCCGTTCGTAATATGCATTAGGCCCTACCTGTAAATTTAGCATTCATACTCTCAAATGAATGCTTTATTCCTTTGAGATTTTAAGTTGCTTGGATCGCAAGTGACTCCAGTCCCTCACATGGCAATCCCGTGCTGTATTTGGCACTCGTAAAGTCATCTTTTCAGCCCACACATTGTCCTGTTCTTATGTGGTTACGGGAAAAAATCGTCTTGACGCTCAAATTCAAAACTAAAAACACTCATCAGTATTATGCGAATTTTCGATAAGTGAATAATGTCCATAATAGTTCTGTTCAATTTTCGATTAATGCATCACGATGTTCGGATGTCGATGTTTTGTCAACATCGAGCATACGTTCAATGTTGAGTTGACATTCGATGTTTTTTTTAGATTTTTCTCCCTGCGTCTTGTACGTGGACATCACGATAATTTCCTTAATATCCACCGATTTTGGCATTCAAATACATCATTTTAACCGTTTTTCCGTCAGCTTTCTAATGGTGCAAAGCTTCTAGCTACAACGGTTCTGAAATTATTCTAAAAAAAAATATTTAACTGAACATTTTAAAACAAACATGGCCTCCAAATAGATAAGAAATATTGCTGCTCCCTACTAATATTAATTTAACAGGGCTAATGTTTAGTCACAACATTTGGTGCTTGTCAGTTGAGTAAAATGCCAACATTTTCACATCTTTACAGGTCACGAAATGTGCAGGCTGGCTGAGTCATACAAGCCCCCTCTCTACCCTGAAAATGACAGTGGGTATATTACACCCCCCCCCCCTGCACTTTCTTCCCAGTCACTGCTTATTTAGGTGGGTTCGATTTAATTTATTCAACAAACATTAAAATACATCTATGTAAAAAAATCGACATCAAATCGACATTGACAAAAGCAGCATCGTGACAACTGACAACACTATCCATTAAGGTGGTAAATTATGGTGCTCCTACTTTCTTCAGGCTAAAAAAATTGTTTTCTTCTGTTGGTTACATCACTGCAGTGTTAGCTGTATCGAGGGAGTTATTTAAATTGAGCACACCTCGTAGCCTGCCAGTATTCCTATCGGTACGAGGGTAGGCTACGAGGCCCGTGCTATTTAAATGATTCCCTCGATACAGCTAACACTGCAGCGATGTAACCAACAGAAGAAAACATGTTTGTTTAGCCTGAAGAAGATAGGGCACCAAAATTTACCACCTTTATAGTCATAGCCTTCCTATCGAAAATTCACTGAATATTGATGAGTATTTTTAGTTTTGCATTTGTGCATCAAGACCATTTTTTCCCGTAGTTACTGAACATTCAAAGTACGATGGTTTCATTTTTCTATTGTCATGTGGTGAAGTGTGACTCCATTTTCTTCCTTCTTACTCCTTAGTCAACCATGTGTTGCCTTATCCTCTTTGGTACCCCTTTTCTATGTTTTACTCACATAAATGGAGTTGCACTCACCACAGGGCACACAGTAGCCTACACATCATCTCTTGTGTTATTTATCTTCAGGAATCGCCTAATGAGAAAGAGATGCACCCAGAAGAATAAAACCGCATGGAGACCACCTTATCAGAAGGGCGCAGATTCTCAAGAAGATAACACAAGAGAAGTTGTGTACTGCGTTCCCTGTGGTGAGTGCGACTCCATTTACGTGGGTGAAACTAGACTTGGGGTGCGAAACAAGATATGACAACACATGGCTGATGTAAGAAGGAAAAAAACGGAGTCACACTTCACAATAGTTTGCAGACATGCTTTGTTCACTTAGGCCTATTAATATTTGGACTCCAGTTACAAGTTTTGTAGACATTTTTTTTCTGATTTTAGTTTTTACTAAAAATTTAAAAACGGCTTGAGGTAGCGCAGGCTACTGACTTCTTATCAGAACAGACGGTAGGGTTCGAAAATGTTCGAATGGTGTATTAATAAATTCAGAATCCGTCAAAATATGCCGCATTGCATATTGATTTGGATGCAAATGTAAGACGACTATTCAGTTTTAATGTAACAAATTAGAAAAAAAAGTCTTGTATTCAGGCCAGTACGATAGAGGACAGGGACTAGCCTACTCATACATGATAAATCTACCAAAGTGTCAGGTATCCGGAATGTACCGTACATCACCTATTAACAACTCTGGCAAAGCTTCGGTTCCCCCATCCCCAAAAAATGTTTTAAGGTCAGAAATCATGAAATACCTTAGTTACAGTCCCCCCCATCCCCCCCAAGTAATTCCACGATTTCTGACCTTAAAGCATTTTAGATCGTAAATTTTCTGTTAGAAAGTAAGTAAAACCTTGAAAAGACTGTACATAGACGTTATTACTTGTAAGTTTATTTCAGCAATTCGACAGTTCAGGACACAAAAACGCACAGTTTCAGGTACTAAAATACTTTATCAGTATTCGGCAAATTTTTGACAGACTGGATGCTTGTCAGACTTCATCAGGCACTTTGATTTCTAAAACTTTTTCTACTACATCTCCACAGGATCCACACTTTTTATATTTTGAAACCTTCAAAAAAGTTCATCAAGTTAAAAAAGTGATTCCCATGGAGTCAACGTAGTAGAAAAAAAGTTTTAGAAATCCTAGTGCCTGATGAAGACAGACGAGTGTCCAGTCTGTCAATAATTTGCAGAATACTGGTAAAGTATTCTAGTACCGGAAATTTTGGGTTTTTTTCCTGAATAATCGAATTACTAAAACCTTCATACATTCAAGGAAATCATGTTTTAGCCCCTTAAATCTTAGTTGCTTGTTGCCGGTGGAAATATACATTACCTGTGAGTTTTTTCATTATGTTCTCGTAATGCTGTAGTACCTTACATCTTAGACTTTTAAAGTTGTTTAGATCCTGCAAGCTCGGTAACCCAAGTGCGTATGCGCACACTCCTCCTATTTAAAGAGCTAGCCGCGAAAGCTTGGCATCTTTTATTCTATAACAGTCATGTCGTCATCGTTGCTTCATCCTTCCCCTTTCGTTCTTTATCGTTTTCTTTCATCGCCACCATCTTGAATTCTCAAGCCCCTATCTCCTGGACCTTTCTCACTCAAATATCTGCAGCCAAGCCATTCCTGACTGTTCTTTCACCGGGATCTCATCTGCACTACATGGAACCTATTCTGTCCAGCATTGTTCGTCTCTATCGTCACCGCCATTTTGGTTTCTCTTTCACCTGGACCTATCGACATCGGCCGATCACCGCTTTATCCCCCAAAGCTTGCTTGACTTTCGTAAAGCCAAGAAATTAAAGTCTAAAGTCAAGTCCTCAAAGATCAGCCCATCGCTTGATTGAGTCACCATTGATGTGCCCCTTGATCTTTTGTCCCGTTCTTCCTGCCGGTCTCACAGCCCGCCTCCGTCGCCTCCTGCAGCATTCATCGACCAGCTTCTTTCATCAAGCAAATTCACGCACTGATGGAGAGAGCCATCCGAGACTTCCAATACATGAAACGCCCGTCTACACCTGCTCATCCGGTGTCTTCCTGCGGCAAGTCTTACAACAGAAAATGGGTTATGTCTTTTTCGGCTGAATCTTCTCGCAAGCAGCACCGGTCTCTCTTTCATCGTCCTCTAAGCGGCATCGTAGCGCATCACACTCCCACTCTCATCGGCCTCGAATCCAGTCTTTCATTGGCCCGCAACTCCTCCTTCCCGGTCCCGCGACCATCATCCGTGAACACTGCCAACTGTCGATCTCGGCCATGGATTCAGAACGCGATTTGGACACATATTCTGCTCTCAACACTAATCGCTGGTGCTTTGAGTTTTCGTCCTCCAATGCGTCTGACAATCACGACCACAACGACGACTAACACCACACATGTTGACGAGTACATTGTAGACAACCACGACACATCAGGAATAACTTTATTTGAACTGCTAAAACCGTCGAAGAAGATATCCCAGATTGTTTTCTTTACAAACCTTCATCCTCGGTTTCAAAATTTTATGTAATGGAGGCCTTTTTCTTAGTAAGAGTGAACTGCTAGAATTAGACAAGGACCCTCCTCCACCTTGACCTGGTCGTGAAACATGGTTCTTTCGTCCATTTGTCGTGGCTCCGCCAATCTAAGACTTTTCGAAACTTATCCTCAATCCGTATGTTAACGGCAGAAGCTAAAATGAATTTTGGCACTGCACTCCAAATTTATAAGAAATAGAGGTTCCTTCGGGTGTTTTAAAGGACAATGATAAGATCCTTCGTATCGGTCTTCATGCCCCCTTTCAAGGTGATGTACTTGACACCGCCATCAATGCTTTACGTGAAAAACCAAATCCAGCCGTCGTTAAGCTAAACATCTCTATTTTCTGACTGACCAGCTTTTCAAAAAAGCTTCTTTCGCTACCTTTCACTCAATCAACTGGTTAACGAAAGCCCTTTTCAACACCTCCCTTCTCCTCCGTGACGTCGCTTTGAATTCAGCATCGAACCTCAATGACTCCACTAGGCATGAGCTACGGAATCAGCCTCTCCATGAATCTGACACACTCTTTCACAGGCTCATTTCCAAGCTTGCTCAACACCTTGACGTCTTGTGGAACCCAAAAGAAAATCCAAAGGAGCAACCCAAGCCCTTTTAGAAGGCCCAACAAACCAAACCTTTTCCTCAATCCAACAGAGACAACTGGCCAAGGCAAAAATACGGCAACTCCAACAACAACTACTTTAATGTCGCAGGTTCAAACTTGAATAACCCCAATGACAACCGTTCCTTTCATGGCAGATCCTCCTACGCGGCAGGGCCAGATACAACAACCGCACTTCAACCCCTGACAACCGCAGCTGTTAGTTCTCTCCTGGAACCAAACGAAAGACGCACAGCAGTGAATGACATTCCCCGTCTTTCGTCCCTTCCCGTAGGTGGTCGTCTTCGCCACTTTTTCTCCACTGGAAGCAACTCCCCTCAAATCCCATTCTCAACATCATCAGCTAAGGTTTTTGGCCAACCTTTTAGCCAAACCAGTCGTTGTCTCTCCGTCTCCCTGGACTTCGTCCCCGAACCTTCACCCCAGCTTTCGTCCAAAGTACATGACTACATCACAAAAGGGGCCATTTGCGTCAGCCCAAATCCTCTCCAGTCAGGCTTCTACAGTTCAATTTTCCTCTGTCTAAAGTAGTCTGGCGGCGTAAGACTCATCTTCAACCTGAAGCCTCTAAATCAAATAATGGAAAACTTCCATTTCAAGATGGAAACTCACGACTCTATCCGTCAATCTTTAAAAGACACACGATTGGACGATCTCAATAGATCTAGAAGATGAGTACCTTCACGTCCGACAGAGGAGGACTGGCTGGTCAAGAGGCCAATCGGGAAGATGACTGCCAGGGGCTACTTTTTTTTCAATTTATTATGGGAGAGCCAGGGATGTAGCAAAGTCCATTTGGTTTTGGTTAGGTGGGGGGAGGGGGGGGGTAGACAGTTAAAATGTGTGAAATCATGTTTTGCAGCTAGGGGGTCTGGGGGAGCACTGTGAGCTCCCCTAGTGGGGTCCGGGCGGAATTTTAGGAATTCTACCGAATACTATCGTTCCCGTCGACCTTGTTACGCATGCTGTTGACAAACCAAGTAACATGTGATGATATTTTCTATTTGTTACGAAGTTATGTTGCATTATTCAATATCACAGAATACTAAATGTCGCATGTATAGCGAGCGATTCATCCTAATGAAAATGTTTGTGGCTTATAGAACATGGTAAAGAACTGCAGTGCCCAATGTTGTGAACGAATTTACGGAATTGACGGTAATTTCTTTTCTTTGAATTTGCGACAGCCGGTGTTCAAATGGCACTGTCTATTCCAGCTAGAGGTCGGACGAAAAGGGAAAAATCATGTTCGCAAAAAAATATTCTAATACTCGATCAAAAATAATTTCCCCTATGTTTTGGCCCCTCCCCCCCCCCCCCAAAAAAAATTCGTTTTTAATTAAATACCAAAGTAAATTTTAATTTAGTAGACTAAGAAGGCAAGGCATACGTAATTATTATAACCACAAAAAAAAAAAAAAATGTTTTGATTTCAACCTCTTTCCCCCTTCTCATTCCTCTCCCTCCTTTCACTTGCAATTGTCCCATCCAAAATTCATAGACCATTCCAGGCCCGGACTGGCCATAGTGCCAGGGGGTACACGGAAAAAAAAACGATGGAAAAAAAAGCTACGGAAAAAAAGCCTCGAAATAAAAGCTGATGGAAAAAATTCGAACGGAAAAAAAGCCCTGGAAGTATGGCTAAAGGAAAAAAAATCGTTGTTAATCGTTAATCGATGTTTTTCCACTGGTTATTTTAAGCTTCGGGTGTGGGCATTCAGGATGTTTGTGTGCCCAATTTTGGAGTATGCCAGCCCGGTTTGGTCTCCGTTACTACTACGGGACATCGACCGTATAGAGTCGGTCCAACGGAAGTTCACGAAGTCCCTGCCGGGCTTAAAAAATGTCCCATACATTGAGCGTCTTGGAATTGCTAATCTTGAATTACTCGAGCTGCGGCGACTGCGGATCGACCTTGTCTTGACCTTTAAAATAGTGCGCTGATTTCTGCCGTTGGCACTACCGTTCTTCGAGCTCAATCATGTGAATTTCACAAGAGGTCACTCGTTCAAGCTCGCACCGTCGCCGGCACGCTTGAATTGTAGAAGTAGTTTCTTCTCGGTGCGAGTGGTAAAGGTATGGAACTCACTTCCGGAGTCGGCTGTTTCTTCAACTACTGTCCAGGGCTTTCACAGGCTTCTAACCGAAGTGAATCTGGAAAAATTCTTGCAGCGTCACCCATGGGAAATCTAATTCTGGGTCTTGTTGTCCCAACTTGTTCATTAGTTTTTCATTATTCCTACATTTTTAATGTTTGACAAATGGCCTATATGACCATGCTTAAAATTTATTCACATTTTACATACGAAATTTTACTTTTCATCCTGCACTCTAACCCCTCCACTACGTTCTCTTGTTCACATTTCTAATGTTATCCCTTTTAGGTTGGCTGTCAGAGACCCGCTAGGGCCCTTGCCTTTCCTGTTGCTCCTGCAACGAAGTTTATATTTATTTATTTATTTAAAAGCCGTCGGGAAAAAAAGCCGATGGGGAAAAATTCGCAAGACAAATTTGATGTAAAATCACCAAAAAAAAACTGCGTAAACTTAGTTACGTGTGCATTCATCATTCATTAACTGATTGCTGCTCGACCAAGGTTACCTTAATTGCCTTTGGAATCATTTAAACGAAAAAGTCACAAGTTTCGTCCCAAATATTATTTTACTGGGGAAGCGGTTGGGAGATAAAGTTGTCCTCGCTAAGACAAAATTCGTGAAATCACGAAGTATCCACCAAAATTGAAATAGTAGGGGGATGGTGGATGGGGGGGGGGGAGGTCGGGAATCATAAATTTTCTACAAATTCCTTAACTGGGGAAGGAGGAGGTGGAGTATTGAATTTGATCGACTCTGAGTAATTAAAAGAAAATTCCTCAAAATTCCTTCAACTTTTTTTGAGTTATTCGGTATTTCCCTGAGTAAACTTTGGTACTTTTTTCCCGAGTGTGTTGTTCTCTCTCCCCCTCCCCCCTTTCACCCCACCCCTCCCATACCACCAAAAAAATAGGTAAGTTGTCTAAAAAACAACTGGCAAGACGGCGCTTATTACGTAGATCGTACGTAATAAGCGAAACTTGCCGTTATGTAATTCCTGGTCTTGGTCAGAGCTACTGCGATTAGATGTGCTTATTAACATGCCAGACGTGCTGATAGTATTTCCAGCAAAGCCTGCTGTCCAATATTACTCGCACACATACCTAAAGGTAGTATTTTTGTAAAATTTCCATCAATTTTTTTCACGTTTTTTCATTATTGGCTTTTTTATCCGCGACTTTTTTTTCATAGGTGTTTTTTTCTGTCGGCTTTTTTTCCAAGCTTTTTTTCCTGTTTTTTTTTTCCCGTGGCTTTTTTTTCTAGTGCCAGGATACCAATGGCACATGGGCCCTTCTACAGATTCGTAAGGGGGCCTTTTAGATTTGTGAAATTTGTTTTACAAGTGAAATTTATGTTCTTGATGAATGTTTTTTTCGTTGTAATTTCGGGTTGGTCTTAAAATATTGTCGTTTCTCTGATCATTTCATAGCTGTCTTTAATTGACTAGTCTATACTTAGGGACCGGTCATTATACTTTAA
>JAHWFP010206389.1:0-12416 GCA_023313725.1 Lithobius niger | reverse complement strand
TACCTAGTCATTGTATCCTAGGCAACAACCGAAAGGTTGACACTGGCAAGCTGTATATCTGTTCATGGCATCTCACCAAAAAGTTAGTTTTGCCATAATGCAGGCCTGCAGGGTTGAAATAATCATGAATATTTTAAAATAATCGGATTAATTTGATTATAATCAGATTTTAATAACATGTAAGACTACAACACTAAATATGACATACCGGTAGTTAAGGTTGCTAGGGTTTGCTCTATAGGGTTTGCCCATGCTATAGATCAACCTTCACCAATGTCGGTCACCACTTGCCAAACGGCGAGGAAAATTCAGAAGTTAGAGGTACTCGCCAAATTGGCGACTGATTAACAAAAACCCTGATGCTTAAATTGTCATATCTATGGAACCGTATTAGCTAGAAACAAGCGGTTTGCTGCATTGCGTGCAGAATTACAAGGGCTCTCCAACCAAGTGTGCAACAATGTCGCTAGCCACTTCAGTTGATTCGAGAGTTAGATTAATGCAAACAATATTTAAGCATTAAGTAGTAGCACAACTGCTAAAATTGTTTCTACATGGTGAGTAGACAATGGACAATGGCGAGTGCATTTCAATGTCTACCGGCCAAATGACGAGTGCCACACAATTAACATTCGTGAAGGTTGCTATAGATCTCTTTAAGTATTAAAAGTTTACAACGGGATTATCACGTGTAAATTTTAATGTTAACATTCACACCGCAGTAAGTTTCAGCGTCTTCCAAAACACCACACGTGCAAAAAAAACCGTTTGCTGCTGCACAGTTTGGTACTGCCAAAACACAGAACACTCGAAAGAGCTATAATACAGCAGTCCAAATGCAAACGAGAGTTGAGAGACCAAAGAACTACTTAATCCTTGATTGTACACATTTATTACTAGTGTTGTGTTGTGGGGTCACAGTGCGGCTTTAGTGACAAGCCCAACGTTAAAGCGGCGCTCACAAGATTGATTGTTCGGGGCCATGAGGAGGCCGACAGGACCTCTAGGAGATGGCCTGTCGCCCAACTTACTTGAGTAGTACTGAGTCAGTCACACGTCACTAAGTTGTGGGTTCAGAGGTTTATTCTTACTCATTGCATGTTCTTGAAAATCTTAAGTGATAGTCTACTTTGGTTTTTTAAACAATTACCTACATTCATATTGTATGATTTACGCAAACCAAAATTGCAGCACAAATTCCCAGTTAGAAGTGGCACTACAGGCGAATTTTCGGTGATATCACCAGTAAAGTTACTTGTGAGTCTGTCACCTTCCTCAGGCCACGAAACTACTACTTCAGATTATAAACAACTTTCACTTGTCGTCCATTTTGCATGTTCAGCTGGGCTAGTGTTGCAGCATCGTTGCTCTAGCTGGCTGTTCGTGTACTGAGGAGCGTTTGTGTATAACGACTAATCAGCCATGACAGTGCCTGCCAGTGAGACCGAGTAATGCGTGTGCGGGCGGGAGTCCCGGAAGCCAGGGTGCGTGTGGCTCACATGGCAAGGCCAGCTGGGAGCAAAGGTGTCCGCATCAGTTGCACGGTAAATCGGTACTCACGGTATTGACGGTAAAAAAAAATTACGGTATCAGTATCGTTCCTTTTTTAGCACCACGGTATTATCGTAGCAGCGGTATTACCGTGATTATGGTGCTGTCGAAGGTGCATGCGAAATTCGCACGAGCGAGTGAAATCCAACCCCACTGCTTTCCCACAGTGCGGAAAGGGGGGAGGGAACAGCTCTTTCAGTAACAAGCGCGTACGAGCGATTTTGTATTTATGGTCGATGTCGCAGCGTCCCATCAAGATGAAAGCGAAGTTCTGCTATTTAGTAAAAAAAAAAATTAATGCTAAGAGCAGTATTTGATTCTTTTGTGCTCAAGTGGATAACAGCGCAAAATTATTTCCTAACTTACCGTGATATTAGTGCTTAATTGCTCCTTGGGGCGTTGCAGTTATTTCAAATAAATAAATATTACCGTAGACCGCCGTTTTCAGAACCGTACTGTACCGTCCTGCAAAAACTTATTACCGTGCAACACTATTTATTACCGTAAATCATGGATTAAATGCCCATGGGCTTATGCAGTTAATTTGGCAAAAATAGGGGGGTGGGCTTTAAATAAAGCATTATCAATTTTCTAACCTTTCTGGACATGTATTACAGAAAATTTTAAGCTTTTGAATGATCTCTGAAAGACCAAGTTTTGCATCCTTTTAATTGCTGTGAAGAAGGGAGGAGGCTTAGGTGAGAGATGCTCAGTCCTTGTGCAGGTGCTAGAGGAGCTAAAGGAAGAGCCCACTATTACTACAGGGAGGGAGAAGGGGCCAGTAACCATAGCAAGCAGTACTGTCTTTATTCACATCGTATCACTTTAGGTAATTTTTGGTAGAAAAACTACAATTTGATGGGTGGGCTTTAACTCCACTATTTCATGATTTTGACTTTACAGCATTTTACGGGGTGGGCTTTTAATACATGATTTACGGTATGTAGCAGATGTTCCTATTATGTAAACTTACTCTTTTAACCTTTCGTTCAAAACTTGTCCGTTCAACGGAATGATATCATCTTGAACGCGACCGAGGGATTGTGGGATCGAACCATTGCAGCAGCTCGCAAAGGAGGTTGATTTTTACGGAATTCTCAGCATGCGCGAGGCACAGTTTATCGGCTGATTCTGGAAGGATTATCGACTGACTATGGATGGAGCCATCAGTTGCATTGAAAGGTGACGTCATTTCCCCCTTCAGACACTTTTTGAACGTTCTGTTGAGGTTTCTGTGCATTGAAGGTACCGAACTGTCTTCAGAAGCGTGTGTATGGTTCGTACACGTGTGGGTCGTTTTGGAAGACCCTCTGTTATTACAGTAATAATACTTAGCAAAGTTGATGTAGGTGTTGTGGCACACTGGGACATTCCTCAAACACGAGCCGATTAAATGAACACAGTCAAGTCAGCTGCAGTTGCTAGTTCCCTCCTGAAAGTACATAAGTTGCAAAGTCATTCAGTTTTCCCTTGGATTTAAGGGCTTGAACGATGCCATTAATTTTCCTACTTTGGTTGTTCTTAGAAGGTAGTGTATTTTTGTATAATCAGGCCAAAAAAGTAGAGACATAAGTTTCTGACTGCAGAAGTTTCAACAGAAGTGTATTTTATTTTGGTTATTTAAGTTCTTTTGTACTTGTATATCAACAGTTTTGTGTCAACTTTTCCTTGATTATAATCAGGAGAATTTCAATTTTAATACGATTATAATCGTAACAACCCTGCCATAATGTATTACACACTTGCAAAATACTACCTAATCTGTGTGGCATTCAACGGTGTGGACCAAAACTTAATTGTGTTAAATGGGCTGTCTGCCCACACTATCCCAAATTGGCCTTCGTTTTGTTTGGCGTTTCACAGTGCTCTGTAGGAAACACTTCATTTCCTTTAGGCTTAAGTACTGTTAATTTTGTTAGAAAGCATGTGCAAAAAATGTCAAGCAGTAAACTAGCCTAAGCTAAATCAATTGGGAAAGCCTAACTGACTGGGTGAAGGTATTTCCAGTAGACTCTACTTGAGGGAAGGCTGAACCTAGGAAGAATATAATGTGGACAATTGTTACCAAGCCTATTTTTTTTTTCGCAGTGGTTACTTCGCCCACTCTGGCTTGCTTCCTTTTAAGTCTCGTGGAGCTTAACATGCGATCTGATTATACACTTTTCCGTCCTAACAACAAATGTTTCTGCTTATAAAATTGAGGAAGAAACTAAACATGAATGGTCTATACAGTATTCCTGTCCAAACAAATTAGGCTACTAAAACCATGTTGGCTACGTGACTGTAATGGACCTGAATGTTCTATATTCCTGTCCAAACTAATTAAGAACACTAAAAGTATGGACATGACTAGTATTTTTACGTCGTGAGATAAATTTAAACTAAATTTCTCTGAGTAGATCCAAGGCCTGTTACAAACTGAGTGTTGGGTCCCCTTTCTTGGGGTCTGGGCAGGGCCAGATTAAGGCAGGGACAATTGTCCCTATCCCGAATTTCTAAGCTAAAAAAGAAAAACGGCTACGTTTTAATCTTATGTCTTTATCCCTCGATTTCACATCTGCTTTTGTAGTTTGAAATAAATTGTGTTATACTCATAGCAGCATCAGAATGCCGATCAACGTTCAGTTTCAGGTAAATGTATATGGTGAGGATTGAGAACTCACAGGCCGTTAAGCATCGTTTTGATTACGTTCACAGTTTGCCTAACGTGTCTTTTAATGCAGTGCCAAAAAAGGACTGGACCATGAACTCGAGGAAGGATGAGTTTTGGGGAAAAAACACGAACATTTTTTTTTATTTTCTGTCTAGGTACCACCTTTTAGTGACGCTAACAGTTCACATAGAAAGTGGTCCCACACTATTCATAACCCACAGATGAAAGATAAGCTACTTGGAAGGACTTACTGCCTGTTTAGCGAACATGACTATGGTGTAACGTCAATATTACGTAGGATTCACTACGTCAATCCTGTCTACATAAAAGCAGTTCGGCGGTAATCGCACACCCTACTTTTGCTTCGCTAAATTGCTAGATGGAAAGAAATGCACAGGTTTTCATACTATGTGTGCATCGGGGAACAATCTGACCCCGTACCAACCTGCATGAAATATGTGAAGGAGTAGTATGGTGATGCGTATGATTACATTGCCTCATTTTATGCCGGGTTGAAAAATACCTTGTCATTTGATGTGCACACTACGACACGTGAGAAATAAAGGTGTGCGCTGCCGCTGATTACGTTCTGTAAACGACTTACCGCCACTGGCGATAAATTGGGTGCCACCGAGAGCAGTTGGCAGTTTCAAAAGTCTTGAAAACGAGTGCATCACCAGCCAGGGTTGGCAAGTTTTTGACAAGCGTCGGTAATATCCGGTTTTAACCATGGTTTTAACCGTCATGTCAAAAACCCCTTTTCGACATGGTTTTCGACACGTCAAAAACTCGTAAAATTTCACTGTTAACCGACATTATAAAAAAAAAACGCAAATTTTATAACTATTACAATTGTAAATAGTTTGATTTTGCTACTACTACTAGTAATAGTAGTACCTACTATCGTACCGAATTTATAAAAAAAATATTATTGCTTATTTAAGTTGTATCAGTTAGAAAAAAAATATCATTTTTGCTTAATTTATTGCCTACCAACATAAAACTTAAAATCTTATTTTAAGAATTTAAGATGTATCAGTTTGTGAAGGGTTACTTGGCTAGTTGACCTACTTTCATGCCTTGCACCATATTAGACACCCTTATCAGAAACCCTTTATTTCCTGGAAAAAAATTCCTTTGAGGATTAAGGCAGCAGTCTGACCTGGCAGCCTGTAGAGTAGAGTGGCAACCTTTGCTGTCTGGTCATTCAGTTGTTGAATTGCACCAGTGAAGGAAGCACATCTTCACCTGCTGATCACTGCCTGCCACAGTATTACAACCATTTTGGTATTGGACCATCTTACTGCCTGTCTTACAACCATGGATAAAGGAGGTAGGCCAAAGGACATTGTTTGGGAACAATTTTGGTGTCTTACAGAAGATAAAAAGGTAGTAGCAAAGTGTAAAACCTGCAATCATATTATGTCCAACAGAGTGGACAGGATGAAAGCACATGCAGCCAAGTGCTTAAAAACAACAGAAGTCACTACAGAGAAAGAAATGAACTTAAGTGAAAATACTCCACTACAAAAAGATCAAGAAACCTCCAGCTCTTGTGCTGCTATTTCAGAATTGAGCTCTCCTGATAATGCAGAAACTCATCCAAGCAAACGTCCAAGAACAATGCAAAGAGAGATGGATGAATATATTGTGAAGACAAATTCTGGTGTCAAGCATGAACTTGATGTGCAAGTAGCAAAATTCTTTTTTGCTTGCAACATCCCTTTTAATGCAGTAGAACATAAAGAATTTATCACACTGGTGAAGATGTTGAGGCCTGGCTATGAACCACCAAATCGAAAGAAATTGTCTGGTAACCTGCTAGATGAAATAACCAGCAATCTGGAAAACGAAATGAAATCTCAGTTGAATGGCAAAGAATGTACACTTGTGCAAGATGGTTGGAGTAACATTCACAATGATCCTGTGGTAGCATCATGTTTACAAGTAGAACATAAAGTGTACTTTTTGGAGGCTAGTGACTGCAGTGACAATCAGAAGACTGCTGAATTTTGCAGGGATAAATTAAAGGAATCAATGAAACTTGCTAGTGAAAAGTACGGATGCCATGTCAAAACTATAGTCACAGATAATGAAAAAAAGATGGATAAAATGAAGAAATTGATACAGGAAGAGGACAGTGAACTTATTGTGTATGGTTGTTCATCACATTGGATGAATCTGTTGGGCCAGGAAATTACTCCTGCAGCAGTAATGAAACACATCATCGAAGTGCAGAAGTATTTTCGCACGCATCACCGTCCTGCAGCTTGGCTGAAGCAACAGCCAGAAACTGTTAAGCCGCAACTTCCAAATGATACTCGCTGGAACAGCCAACTGACTTGTCTCGATACTTTCTTGAAAAACAGGTCAGCATATTTGAAGATTTGTGAAGAAAATGAAGAGGTCATAGAGCCCAGAATCAGACAGTTAGCGAACAACTACAACTTGTATAGGCAAGCTAAAGACCTTCAAATTCAACTGAAATCAGTTGGAAATTCTTTGGATAAACTTCAAGGAGATTCGGCAACACTAGCTGATGCTTGCCATGAATGGCTTGGACTCTTGCAGGATAAAAACTTAACACAGTATGGACAAATCATTGCTGCTCGGTTGAAGGATGCACTGCAACCACTTCACTTCTTGGTCTACATGACTGATCCAAAGTACAAAGGAGAAAGGTTAAGTGATCAACAAAAAGAACAAGCTCGGAACTGGCTGTGTGATAGGCTCCCAGAAGATGGCATTTCTCCTCTTATTGCATTTGAAGCAGAAAGCGAGCCCTATTCTGCAAGTTTCTTTAAAGCCAAAGGTATGAAAGCTAGTATTTGGTGGAAAGGTCTAACAAAAAGCAAGTTGCCTAACAATTTTGTGAAATTACTGATACGACTTCACTGTGCCCCACCTAGTTCTGGATCTATTGAGAGGATCTTTTCTAACTTTGGTTTTGTCCACTCAAAGTTGCGTAACAGGTTAGGCGTTGAAAAAGCAACCAAGCTTGTATTTTGCTACAGGATGCTACGTGGAGGAATGGAGATTGACTGGATATGATCAAATCAAGATCTTTTGAAGTTGCTTTTATAAGATTTAAAATTTTCTTATTACATAGCTTATTTTATCCTGTAAACCTTTAACATAAAGGATTATTAAATTTGTGTTTCAGACGAATATTGGGTGTTTTCGACACTTTTTGACAGTTTTCGACGGTTTTTGACAGTTTTCGACGGTTTTTGACGGGTTTTCGACATGTCACGTCAAAAACTGGTTTTCGACGTCAAAAACCCAACCCTGTCACCAGCAAGCGAAGTCGGCCAGCAACGTCCATCGGGATTTGGCTGCAGATTCCAAATATGCATCATGACGACGGAAGACCATAGTCATCATGGTCCAAATGCCCCAGTTGATGTGTACGTACTCTTAATAGGATTAAGGCCCTCTTCATCAACTGAATGCAGTCTTGAAGCATGGTGTCAGTCCTAGTTTTGATTGGTTCAGCCGTGTATGTCTTTTAAGGTCGCCGAAGTGGAGTAAGCTTAGTCGGAGTGCAAGCCTGCACGAAGACACCATCTGACCAGCTTCTCATCCTCTTCGGCCTGACGAAGGGGTGCCTTGACCAAAGTTGGAGACGGAAGACAGGAATCCAATTCCATAAAAGTGTGGTCAATGACGAATTTGACCTATGGAAAGTGCGATAGCGTACATGCTTGCTTTAACGGGGTAACACAGTGGCATTGTGTGGCAATGCCTGGTGGAGAGCTAGGGAAGCTTCTTAAAGCTAACATTTTAGTTTTTGAGCATGGACCATAAATTGTGTGCCTGCTCTGCTCGAAATTGTGATGGCTTCTAAAACCTTCCAAAATTCTCTGTTGTGCCTCAATGTTCTCGTAAAGCAGGCAGTTATAAATCTAAATTTTCACTTCCATCTGAAAAAACTTTAATCTAGTTTGACCTAAATATTGTTTGTATTTATGCTCCTTGCTCAAAAACTAGGTAAATTTCACTTTGAGAAGCTTCCTTAGCACCCCACTGGTTAGCGTAACTGCTCCCTTCCCACCAAGCGTCATCAGCCACAATGAGGATGGTTGGCAATGTGTGGTGGGGAGGGAGCAGCGACACTAACCGCTGGGTTGCTAGGGAAGCTTCATTTAAAGTTTTTGAACTTGGAGCATAATTAATATAGCCTAAACAATATTTAGGTCAAACTAAAGGGAAGTATTTTCGGATGGAAATAAAAATTCAGGTTTATAGCCGCTTGCTTTACGGGAACGTCTCGGATCGGCTGTATAAAATTGTTGATTAATAGAAAAGACGATTTAATAGTAAAAAAAAATTATGGCATTCTCCCCGAAGTTGGTTTAAATTTTTTTTTTAAATCTCAAAATTAATTTTGCAGCTAGGAGAGCAAATAAAAGCAGCTTGGCAAACAATATTATTCTCTACGATAAAATGTCATAAAGGCACCTACCTATCTTTTTACAGAGTAGTTTTTTGTTATTTTCGAAGTGACCTTGAGGAGAATAATAAAATTGCCTTTTTTATTGCTGGGAAAAGTCCATTACCTGTCAATTTTTGCATTGTTGTCCCAACGATGCTCCTGGATGCTTGAGATTTTGTCAAGGTTCGTTGGCCACCTCAGTAACCAAACCGCGCATGCGCGGCCTTTCCTATAAGAATGGCGGTTACGAGAGTCTGCCATCTACTTGTCTCAAGCCGCCGTCATGGACGGCAGCTCATTCTCCTGGTTTCTGGCCTTTCGTCCAAAAACATCGTGGCTCCCTTTCCGTGCTTCCAGGGATCGTTCCACCCTTGTGCTGATGTCTCCCGTCTTGCCTCTTGGTTGTCATCTGTTGCTTTCGCCGATCGCCGTTTCATCCATCGGCTCGTTCCAAGACTTGGCCCCTTCTGGTGAACTCGATGAAGACTCCCGCCTGCCATTGTCAGTTCACTGATTCCTTCAACCGTTGTTGGAAACGAAAACAATGTTCGTATTTAAAATTTGTGCTACGTGACGTTCAAGCCTTAAATTTTCACCGAAAATGTAATGAGGGAACTTTTGGTGGTTCTAGCTGAACTGGTGAAATTTCCTGAAGGTGGTATTGTGTTATTCTTCTTGATTCTTCGTGATGTTGACAATAAGCCACTGTAAACGGCAGTTGCCGATCTTTCAACAACGTGGGAAGCTGAAAACAACGTAGCTCCCTTCCCGTTGACTCCCGGGATCGATCCACCCTCCAGAATTGTCGGAACTGCTTCCGCCGTCTACCCACTTTTTGGATGACTTGCCCTCATTGCGGCGACGTTCCGACCGAAGCTCGGCTGGTCTCACCACCTGAAACCAAGACCCGTTTCAAGTCACCATTTTCTCCTTTCTGCCACTGTCTCTTTCCGAAAGCCGGCCTCCTGCATTTTTCAACCATCAACCGTTCGTCACGCCTAGAACGAAAGCCTCCCCCCCGAGGCTGTAATGATCCTCGCACCTCCGTGACAAACGAAAACAACGAAAGCCGGCCTCCTTGCATTTTCGATCCTGAACCGACCGTCACGCCAAGATCGAAAGCCTTACCCCCCCCCCCCCCCAGGCCGTAACATTCCTCACATCGCCTTTGGAAACTAAAACAATGTGGCCCTCTTTCCCTGACTTCCAGAAACGATCCACCGTCCAAAAACCTAACTGGGACGATGACTAATCATCCACCCGTCTTCAGATTGACGTCGACCTCTGATCACCAAAACCAAAAGACATTTTCGTTCTTCGCCACCGAAACCTCGAAGACCAAGTCCCCCCCCCCCCCCCCCCCCTGCAGACTCAATCCTCCTGGGGACTGACCCTCCCGACAGAAGATCAGCGAGTCCACAACCGATGCCTGCCTCGCAGGAACTGGATCAACTGGACTCGCACTCCTGAAGACGAACGAAAATTCTTCTCTACACCAGCCACTGCTAGACGCTCCCACCTAAATAAAACATCGGTCTTCACCTTGACACACTTCTTCACGAAGACAGCTCTACTTGTTCCCTCAAACACCACTGATCTCTGCCGACCAACAGTCAACTTTGATCTGTCTTTCGGAAAGCCGTTGACTCATCTTTCAGAAAGCCATGCTGTCTCCTCCGTTCGGAAAGTCGCATAATCGCTTTTCGGAAAGCAAGCAGCAAGCAACCCGGAACAACTGCCCCTTCTTCCATCGGCAATGAACATTGGGAACTCCTTTCGTTGTCCCACACAAAGTTCCATCAACGACACCCGAACCTTCTGTCCTTCCCTGAATGGAACAATCCTGAAAATAGCCGTTCCTCCCTATTAAAAAAAAAAAACCCGTCAGTTTTCCCCTTTGACCGAAAACAGGATTCTTAACTCGGACTCCCGGTTCTCTTTCATTTCAATCCAAACAAAAAACGGCTAAACGAAAATAAAACTCAACCTTTCCGAAAACAAGCCTTTGTCCACTCTTCCGACCCTGGAGCGATGGACTTTTCAACGCCGTAAAATCACGCCGTCGACCTTCCATGAAGCCTCTCGCCCAAACGAAAACCAATCCCGCATTTCGCCCGTAAACATTGGACAAGTTACACATGCGCACTACAAGCAGCGCCACCGCTGCTTCCCTTTTTACCCTCAATTGAACTAACCTAACCCAATTTCCAGTCGCATCGCTCCAAACGCTTTCGTTTCCCGCTCCATGCATACGTCACGTGACATCGTTGTGGCAATTTTTCGCAGCTACATAGCGTTCCACCGAACCAGTGCTGAAGAATCCTACACTATGGTAAAAGTGAGGAAACCTGAAACGATTGAAGGCGAGGACATCAATTTTGGCTGCACACCAAAAATCGACGACCCCGGAGTGTGCAACTGTCCCGGACTTCGTAATCCCTACTGCAGAGACCCCCACAAGACCGTCTGCCAGTACCACAGGAAATGTGAGTACTATGAAAATATGTGCCATATCTGTGTCACCATCCCGTACAGAGATTGGCGTGAAATTGCATCAATGCAACTCGCCTCCGCTATCAGGAAGAGTCAAGCTAAACAACATGCCCTCAATTTGAAGAAATTTCCTGGCAAATCCCTTCCGCAAATTTCCTGGTAACCCCTACACCAAGGCGCAAACTGGCCTGCATAATCACCGGACCACCAAAAACTGCCGGGAGAACCCCTGATTCATCGCAAGCAGGAACACCCTTCTCTCAACAATCCTAGCTAAACACTCCAATCTCCACGACGCCCGGAAGTGTAATCAACATCCCAACAACCGAATCTGAAGAAGCAACTCAGGACGCTCCACCAAGACCTCCTGGATTCTTACAACCAGGCCCTTGCACCGCCACAACTGACCGAATCAGTTTCAGCTTCACCACAAGCTCTGAGTCTGACTTAACCTCATGTTCTGGACCCGACTCCATTAGAAAAATGCGTAATCACAGAAGAAAGCCCATCATCACCCTTACTCGAAGAAGATGTCCATGAAATCGTGCAGCCTCCCATGGAATTCCAGGTACCTGCTACACCGTGCTCTCCAAGCCGAAACAACACGGACGTTGACGAGGCCGACGAGCGTTTGCAATCAACTCCACCCTCCACTCCTCCTGAAGAACATGTTGACTCTAATCAAGGAAGTCACCAGTGCGCTCTTCCCCAAACCAACTGGAAGAATCTAGATCTCCATTCTACGGCCTTGACGTCGAAGAAACTGCCATGGATTTTCCACCCTATCTGCGATTTAGCAGCCATGAAGCCATCATACAAGGGGCCCATTTCTTTTTCTCCACCCACTTTTACCGACAACTCCATCGGATCCAAGAATTAAGCCACGATCTCTACCATCGAGACCCCTGGTGTACATTGAGCCTCCAATAAACCCTAACAACCTTCCATCTGCACTCAATACCTACGGCGATGAGTTCCGACAATTTCAAACTAACTTATCCAAAGCCTGGTCTTCAAGTAAAGCCACTTCTGAAGCCCACAATCTGAACTCTTATGCCTTGTGGTAATTTGAAAACGCCACAAGCTTCAGACCTCTCCATCCTGATATGACTCGACTGTCTTCAATTCCGACATCAGAAATCCCATGCGACTCCTGCAGAACCAAAGCAAAAGAATACTATTTTGGGGTTCGCAACCACTCTAACACTAACGACCCACAATAGACCATCAACTTGCCGTGCCACACATTTTTTGTTAGACTCCCCCAAAAAAAATCGTTGGGGG
>JAHWFP010206388.1:0-12632 GCA_023313725.1 Lithobius niger | reverse complement strand
GGATGCCTATCTTAATCTGTGTTATATTACACCTTATGCTATCTTATTTCCAAACCATAATCTTTTTTACTACCGGGAAGTGCCAACTGTTTTAGTTCTCAGGGTTTAAAAGTTTCCCTTACAGAAATATATGCAGAAATACCGTAAATAGTCCGATTCTAACAGCAAGTAGATTGAAATCATAGTCAGCGTTTTCAATTTATTGTTGAAGTGACATTGTTCTTTTACGGAGAGGCTATTACAGAGAGGCGTGTCCTTGTGCACAGTGGAGTGACTTATCAGCAGTGTTCAGTTACGACAGCTATGAGTGAAGGGGTGTTGTGCAAGACAATAAGGACAGGGTCCATTATTTTTTGGGTCGTGTGTTTTTACGTCATGTGTTTGTTTTGTGTTTCTGTTTTTGTTTGATTACTTTATTATTGTAGCTGAGTGCATGGCATATGGGGAGGCTTGGTAGAAATTGAATTGAAATTCTTTTTTTTAACATCAAATTTTTTTTTTATCAAAATCGGTCTTGTTCCTTGTAGTTTTCGTTTAATTATTGTCGCAACTGAGAGGCGTAACACATCAGCTCATAACAATGGCATTTTACACAATGAAAACCATACAGAGCAGCATGACGTCACTTCGACATTGTTGAAAGAATGTGTTGGCGCAAATAATTCCCCAGCAAATTAACAAAACCAGCAGCCGAAAGACACGCGACAGAATGCACGTGCCTTGACCAAAAATAATTTATTTAACATATATTAATTATTACATAGTAGTGTTCTTATACTGAAAATTTGGGCGCTCTAACGCAATTCGTTCACAGTGGTGATTGTAAGGGGGTCATTGTTTCTGCCAGTACATCCATGCACGTGACATTTATGAAAAAACAATAACAACAACAAAATTGTGAAGTTTCAGGCTTTCAGACGATACGCGGTTTGTTACTGTAGATTAAAAAGTTAACGAATGACATGTATTTCAAATAGTCATTTACTTTTGATGGGAACTGTACATCTCACTTGCTATTAACAATATGTCAATTCACTAATAGTTGTAAACAAATCAGAAGTAAGTGGAATATTAGCCAAACAGCACTTAGTTAAGTACCTTCCTTCACACATAGCAACCTTGATCATAGACATAGCACTTCCGCCATTACGGCCACTCATTTACTGGCAGAAAGGCGCTGTAGTGACAGAAGTGCTAGGTCTCATCAACCGACGAAATTTGGTTCCTAGTTTGAATTCGCATCACCACTCGGAAGAAACCTAAGTACTCTCCAAGTTCGGTCTAACGTACGATTTCACCGCTTAGCTTAAACTCCACTTCATAATATATTTATTAGTATTCTGAACTTACATTAGCGAAAATAAGTTGTTAAAAAGCAAGTAACGTTGTTTGAAAATATTTAACAACATACCGATTATAAAAAAATATTAGTTTTGGTTTAAGCAGTATCCTCTTTCAGGAAAATGCTTTTCATTACCCGAAAATTGCGAATTTTTTTGAGCGAAGCCTAAAGAATGCTCGTTATTAAACCATTCCTTAAAAAAGCCAATCTGTTATCATAATCGGCTAAAGTGTTGCAGCTTATTTATTAGGGCCACAAACATGTCATTAGTTCCTCCCATGAATGGCAAAGCCAAACGGTTTTAGCTTGTTGTACAAGTCTATTAAAACAATAAGAGTTTTTACCCTGTCTTGCGGGCTGACTCTCCTTTCGTTTTTTGCATGCATAATGTGGTTTAGGTGTGTGTACTACTAGTCTGATCGCAGGGCCAAAAACCTGGAAGTAAGGTCTGCCCAATGTTTTATGGTGTTTTATGTTTCTTCAAGTAATACTTAATGAAATTCTGCAGGGTGCCACTTTGTCTCCCTTTGAGCATTCAAGAGCGCTGAAAAATCATGTAGCGGCCTTATCTTCGCTTATATAACAGACAGGATAATCAGTTTGGTGTCTAGTATTATGTTTTCAGGGCCAGGAAAGACTAATCACTGATTATCATGGTGATAAAATATATGCCCTTTTTGAGGGTCTGGTATCACAGCACCGTTCGATTTTTCGTTCATTTTCAACTTTCTACTGCTCTTCTGCTGATTCTAATTTAGGTGGAAAACTCCAATTAGATTCATTCGAAAGGGTTGGAATGTCTTCTTTGCATCAAGGGTAAATAAATAGGTTCATCATTGTCAGGGACCGCGCTACGCCTTTTTTTTAGGGGCCGGTATCGTAATCACCATTCAATTTTTCGTTCATTTTCAACTTTTAACTGCTATTTTGACGTTTCTAATTTAGGTGGACGACTCCAATTCGATTCATTCGAAAGAAGACATTCCCACCTTTCGAGTGAAACTAATTGGAGTCATCCATCTAATTTTGGAGGGGGGGGGGTTGACCCTCTTGAATATCATGGGTGTCGACGGCCACTTAAGGTCCGGCACTTCCTTGTTGATTGTCGCCATCTTGATGGTGTTCGTCGTCGTTTCCATCTTCCACAGGACATTGCACGTCAATTGGGCAATAAGTCTGTCTTCCTGTCCAGTGTTTTTCAATTTTTGCAGGAGGTACGTACAGATGTATGACAAGATTTAGATTAGGGGTTTGTATTATATCTCTGTAATATGTGGTGCAGTGGCAACCCGGACCACTGCACTGTGACCTGTGACTGAGGTTGGCGCTAATGACCTAGCTGTCGACGCGCCATTAAGCCTCAATCCCCCCCTGCCCTCATCCACGTAAATTACAAACGTCAGAATAGCAGTTGAAAGTTGAAAAATCTAACAGTGACTGTGATACCAGCCCCTAGTAAAAAGGGCGTAGCTCGGTCCCTAATAATGATAGACCCATTTACTTACCCTTCATGCAAAAGAAGACATTCCCACCTTTCGACTGAATCTTTGGGGTCTTCCACCTAAATTAGAAACGGCAGAATAGCAGTTGAAAAATTGAAATTGAGCGAAAAATCGAACGGTGACTGTGATACCCAGCCCCTAAAAAAAGGGCGTATATTTTATCAACAAGACAATCCGTTCTGACCCTGAAAACCTAGTATTAGACACCAAAATGATTATGCTGTCTGTTCTATAAGCAAAGATATGGCCGATGTATAATTTTTCAGCCGTCTTGAATATTTAAATTTGCACAAGGGTGACAAAGTGGCACCCTGCCTTTAAAAAATACAAAACGCCACAAAACATTGGGCGGACCTTACTTCCAGGTTTATATTAAAATTGCCATTTGGCAACCAGACTATCCTGTTTGATTTGTCGAAAGCTTTTTCAGTATCAAGTTCACAATAATAATAATTGTAAGACTGCATTAGTATTTGATGTTGATGTAGGCCTGTATAGTATCACATGCACTATTACAATTATATACCTTTTTATTTGTATGTATTTGGTACATACATAAAATTCAATTCTTTCAGAATTAAACCTCAAAGATAAAAAGTATACTCCAACTCAAAAGAATTACCAGCGTTTTGAGTAATTTATCGTTGATTATATTCTCTTTACTTTAAAGGTAGAAAATGTATACCTTTGAAGTAATGTCATTAATTAAATAATCGCAGATCAGAATTCATTGATCAGTGATTAAATAATTCGCTCAGTTGTAAACGGCTACACATATGACGCTATGGATAACTAATTGTTAATTCCTTGTTCACGTCGTCAAAATCAGTTTTATTTTCCAATGTTTAATGCGTTTTAAATTTTATATAGAGTTTTTGAGTAAATGTACAGAGTATAAGTTACATTTATTCATCTACTCATCTTAGTCATCTACTCTGTACATTTACTAATCTACTAGAATATTTCCGTCAAACGTATTTATTAAAAAAAAAATTATATCAGTCAAGCCTTATACTGCTGAGTATTTCAATATAGAACTTCTAAGATTAATAAGTAAGCTATGATCTAATATTATTAAAATATAAGAGAACGTGCCTACAAAGCCCTGTGTTTAAGTTGGCGCAAGTGTGGAAGCCAACAAAATCTGGAATTGAACACCAGACCCAGGAAACGTGCCTGTGGGACAACAGGAATATGTGCCTGCCTCATGTACAGGGAAGGATCTGGGTGTAGTGTTTGTTGGCGGCAAAAGTGAACACACTGTTTTGTCCGGAGAAATCCAGAAACCACTAGTGACGGCCAGCCCTGGACTTTGTTAATTGCCAGCTGTAGCTGCTGCTTGCAGGTCTGCATACGAGCCGCTCGAAAGCGCAGGTCGAAGTTATCAACAAATAATTACTAGGGAACAGCAGCTTGCTGAGCAATGGGGTTGACCCCCCTAGCAAACGGGATGACACTGAGAACACCTCCTTGAGGCACACCATTCTCCAAAATGGACAGACAGACAAGTCACCTAACCTGTTTCAGCAAATCTACAAGCTGAAATACGGAGTTGACCATTGCTGTGCGAGTAGCATTCCTCCGTGTCCGCGTGGGTCTGTTTGTCGAGTATTTAAAGCAAGCTCGCCAATTTTCAGGCATCTTTAATCACAGCCAATGGCCACCGAAGGCCATGTCTGTCCTGTCAGACAGGGCGTCTGTGATCGTGGGCCAACTCTTTAGGAGGTTAGCTGGGTTGTAGTCACGGTTAGTCTACGATGCTTCTGCTTCCGTAACCTAAACGTATGTGATGTGACCATGGGTTGTTTACGTTAAAACAGGGCTCGAATTGTCTTAGAAAAATTGCATAGCAGAAATGCGATACAAAATACAAATTTGCGTAGCAGTCACGAAAAAATGAGATGTAGCGTAACTATAAGTTTATTGGTATTGTTAGGCTTGTTACGCTGTTATTAACATTGTTGTTTATATTTTCTATTGTCGTTTTTTTTTTTTGCTCCTACGAAAGGCTGCTTGCCATATTAAGTATGTAAAACGTGGAATTGCAGTAAACCTGCGTAGTCGTACACCGTGGACTCTTGTCTGCTTCGCTACATGATTAGCAACTTTTAAAGAATAATTTATTTAGTAAAAAACAATACAAAAAGTTTACTTTATTTGAAACAATAGCCATTTTTGTTTCACTTTTACTTTGCTACACGCACGAATGCTTGGTAAATATTATGGTATCCGATGGACGTTAAGACTATTCTGACACGTGTCTGAAACGAAAGCGCCACCAACTAAATACCGAAGGTGAGGGTAGGACCAATGATTTCCCAGAATGCATGTGCGACTCTTGGCCTGCCTATAAAGTAGGAGGAATTAGCATCTCCTTGTCAGCCAACATGATCATGACTACGCTGTTATGCTGTCTCGTTTAATACACTTGCGTCGCTAAACTGAGATACATTATTTAATTTTGCATCGCTAAAGTTTAAATGTGTGGTGCAAATTGTGATGTGATACCGCACATTTCGAGCCCTGTAAAAGTTTAGCAGATTTCCAGATTATGTAGTGGGCGTTTCCAGGAAGGTAATGTCTGAGTTCGCTCGCTCTTCAAAAAGCTGCAGGGACTAAACTTTTATTCTTCATGTTTCTTTATTGGACATGTTAAAGCAAAACACTGTGTACAAGTTCAACAGGTTCAAGGCTAATTTCCTGACATAGTTCTACCTCTAAATGTTTGATCTGTTTAGCTACTTGTAACAACACTACTGTGTTCTGATGAACATCAAGAAGTGCTACAATAAATCCCAGTGGTTCTTCTAATTCTCAGTGTGTTCTTCTGGGGCTTAGAAGTAAGGATTTAACAATGGACTTGGGATTAAGTCTGGTGGCAGCCGCCCCTAATCAAGAGGAGCCTTAGAGGACTTAAACTCCGTTCACACTACAGTCCTTAAACTCGTTTAACGCTTAACTCGTTTAGCTAAACGGGTACAGCTAAACGAGTTCCCACTAGAAGCAATCACACTTGACTGAGTTTGGCGCAACAAATTCTGGGTATTATTGAGATTGGCACGAGGAGTTCTGGGATTGTTTCCCCAAATGCAAACAACCAAGATGGCGCCTGGAAGTCGACGCAATGACGAAGTTCGACGTTTCTTTGCCGCAGTTATGGTGATTTTAAATCAATTGTCGAATGTTGAACGTAAAATACAGAAATGCAGGTAAGCAATTCAAATGTATATGCGTAAAAAAAAGGCGACTACGGATGGCAATGACTGAAAACACTTCGATCATTTCACATCTGCTAGTAATTTTACAATCACGCTCACCACGTCTGAATTGGGTTCGGCCGAAGAATGGTGAGTGGTGGGACCAAACAGTGTCGTGATTGACCCCAGAACTTTGGAAAGAGAATTTCAGAATTTCACTTAGTACATTTACGACACTTTGTGACAAATTAAAAGGAAAGCGGCAGACAAGATACTAAACTACGTAAATGTATACCATTGAAGAAACGTGTTGCTATGTGTATATATTGCCTTCGTCTTCTGCCGAATTAAGAACTATAGCAGATTTATTTGGGATCGGGAAAAGTACCCTAGCAATAGCATTACCTGAGTTTTGTAAATTAATTGTCACGGATATAATGCCAGCCCTCATTGTGTTTCAATCTAGGCCTGAAAACTTTCAAGCACTGATGACTGGGTTTCTTAAAGAGTGGCAATTTCCACAAGCATTTGGTGCTCTAGATGGATGCCTCATAGCAGTGCCCCCCAAAGGATTTTGCAGTAGATTACTATTGCTATAAACAATTTTATAGTGCTGTACTATTGGCGATGTGTGACCACGTATATCGTTTTATCTATATAAATGTTGGCTCCGCAAGACGCAACAACGACGGAAACGTTTACCATAAGTCTGTTCTTCCTCGTTTGATTACCAACAACACAGCTTTTGCACAATTAAGTAAACAGCTAGGAAATATTCTTATCGAACCTTTAGTATTAGCAGATTCTGCATTCCCTCTCACACCCAATATGATGAAACCATACCCTGAAGGTCCACGTTTTACACCGGAAGGCGTCAGTTTAACTACCAGTAACCAAGGGCACGTAAAGTTATTGAAAATACCTTTTGAAGTTTAAAAGCCAGGTTCCACATCCTACGTAAATCGCTTGAATTTGACGTCAACAACGTACCACATATTGTTCAGGTAACTTGTACTTTGCCCAACTTGTGTGAAAATATGAGTGACAGCTGTGATTCAGACTGGATAAATGAAGTTAAGGACAACGAGGATAGAGTTTGTGTTCTTGGAGATAAGGCATATCCTACCACTCATATACGGGATAGTTTAGGCAATATTTTAATGGTGAACTACATTTTGTAGATTAAATGAATTATGCACTTAAAAAAGGAAATGAGCTTACCATTGTATTACTTTGAATGTCATAAATTCAGATTCATACAAGTATACGCTCAAATTCAAAACATGAAATACTAAATCGTATTTCGCGAATTTTCGATAGGCTGTATGACAAAAAGATGTTTCTGCTCTTGCCATATTCCTAACAGTAGGCTACAGTACCAACCTGCATCTTGTCTGCTAACTAACGAAAATAGCGAGAGCAGAAACCATGATGTAAACGGTAAAAAACACTTACTGTGAGAACCTGACGAAGATAGGACTGAAATTTAACTTCTTGTCGTCGTACAGCCTATCGAAAATTAACAAAATAAACCAGGGTTGGGTTTTTAACATCGAAAACCAGTTTTTGACGTGATGTGTCAAAAACCGTGCGAAACTGTTTAAACCCGTCGAAAACCAATAAAATCAAGATTGAACTGCCCAAAGTTAATCAATATTGTACATAGAAGTGTTAGGGATGCTTCACAAATTCTTTACTTTTAAATATAACAATAGCTTCTTTATAAACTGAAAAAATTTTAAAGGAGTAATTGACTAGACCTAATACTAGTGATGCAAAACACACTGTTGCATAACGGCTGCAACACACTTTTTGCCACACACTTCACTGGTAGGCGACTCCCTACTACTGAGCTGTGTGGCAAATGGTGTGTTACATGGCTTTACAAAATTAATCAATTATGTTTCCAGTAAATCGGCTAGTAATTGTCATAATTTTCTTATTTATTTATATACATTTTTGTGTATGACTAAATTGAAGATGTTAGCAGTTTTTGACTTTTCAAAAACTGTGTCAAAAACGGGTTTTTGACATGACGGTTAAAACTGCATAAAACCTGTCGCATTTCAAAAACATACCAACCCTGCAATATGAAATAGTATGTCCTGTTTTGAATTTGAGCATTACTGTACTCGTATGAATCTACAAAAGAGGAAGCTGATTCATGAGCAGTTTTGTGAAGAAATTGGCACTGGGTGTTTGGTGGAATATTTCTCCACCACGATTTAACGGTTTTGATACTACACGTCATAAATATAACGCCAAAAAGTTCGCTTAAATTCACTTCAAGGACACCTACTCTGTCCTGCAAATGTTCAACATCCCTCAGCTGGCTTCTTCAGGCATTGAGGATGTTCGAACTTTGAACTACATCTTTCTTTCTGACAACTTGTGTATTTGAATTTGTTTTGACCGCTTTAGCATACGAATTGGGCTGCTCTCGTAGCCTCCTGTATTGACGTGGCTGCACGCGATTTTCAATTTAGTGAAAAGTTTTCATTTTCAAAGTTCCAGAGTTCCAGAACAAGTCTTTCTTCGTGAATTTTCGACAGTCCTAATACTGGTGGATGTAAATACAGTCGACTGACGAAGACAATCGATAGTATTACGAATCGTTGAAAAGGAGGGGGGATTGAGGCTTAAAGGCGCGTCGACAGCTTGGTCACTAGCGCCAAACTCAGTAACAGTGCAGTGGTCCGGGTTGCCACTGCACCACACATTACAGAGATATTATTCAAACCCCTAATATAAATCTTGCCATACATCTGTACCTCCTGCAAAAATTGAAAAACACCGGACAGGAGGACAGACTTATCGCGCTATGTCATGCGGAAGACGGAAACGACGACAAACACCATAAAGATGGTGACTATCAACAAGGAAGTGCTGGACCGTAAGTGGCTGTTGACACCAATAACGTTCAGGAGGGGCAACCCCCTGCACAAGGAAACAGTAAGTCGGGTATGACCAATGCGCAAACGGGCCAACACCACTTCCTTACGACAACTGCGGCAACACGCCGAGTGCCATTCCTCGACAGTGCCTTTAATAGCTCGTAATTTATTACCGTCCTGTTTGTCCCACAAGGCTTGCCAAAAAGCGTGTAACCTCAGATGCAGAGTTGGAAAGGCGTCTGAGGGAACAAGGCTGAGATCCCTTCCGAGAGGGCCAGAAAGGCCCCTTTCGCTGCAGAATCCGCTTGCTCATTTCCACCAAACCCAACATGGCCCGGTATCCAGCAGAAAAGCACGGTTTTCCGCTGGCCAGGCAAGTGGGAAAGCAAAGCTCCGTTTAAAAAGCCAACCATCATACTTTAAATGTTCAGTAACTACGGAAAAATCGTGTTGGCGCTCAAACTCAAATCCAAAAATACTCATCAGTACTCTGCGAATTTCCGTGGGCATCTGTCCATAAAGGTGTTAAAATATAACGGATGAAAACACAATTAATAGCCTGAAGAAAGGAGCACCCTATTTTAACACCTCTGTGGACAGATGCCTACCGAAAATTCGCAGAATACTGATGAGTATTTTTGAATTTTATTTGAGTGCCAACAAGATTTTTCCGTAGTATTAGGACTAATAAATCTGTCCCTCCCTTCGAAAATTCGCGAAGAAGTTTCTTCCTCGAAACTTTGAAAATTGTGCATGTTGTGTAAGTTTGATAATGTTGTGGAGCTTTCAAAGTAAAAATCACGAAGTGTTCTTTGCGAAATTGCTGGAAAACACTTTTTTTTCTGCCATCAAAAATGTTACCTTAAGGCCTGGGCACGGTTTAGCTCAGCCTGCACTGCAACACAGAATCAGTGTAAAATTGGCGTAAGCGGGCATACCTAATCCTACAGTGATTTGTGTTGCAGTCGTGTCTTGTCCAGTCTGGATGATGCACCTGAGTAAAATGCTGTGCAGCATTGCAAAAAGTTTTGAGTCCTAAGACAATGTCGCAAGTTGGCAAAAGCCTAAGTATGATGTTTATTGATTATAATTTGTTTTTTTTTTTGCGGTGTAGGCCTAGTGCTACAAAAATAATCTTTGTACATTGCGTGTTTAGCCTTTACGATTTAAAACTTATAAGTTCTTTCAAACATATGTTTATTAATTACAATGTGTTTTTTTTATATAACGTGGTGTGACAGTATTAATTTAAAAAAAAACTTGTTCCACTTCATTGTATTTATTTACTGTTATATTCCAAACTTACCATGCTATTTTTCCAAATTTTTTTTTAAATAGATCTACCAGCTGCTTTATTCAGATAACCTTTCTCTTGCAGCAAGTCCTTTTCGCCATCACCTGAAGTGCTCGCTAGTCTGTTATTTTTGCTTCATTCAGTCTTTTCTTGTTGGGAAAAACTAGTTTGTTTTGTGTGAAAATAAAGTTTACTTTATCAACGCACTTACACAACACGCACAATTTTCAAAGAAACATTCTTTCTTCGCAAATTTTCGACTATCCTGACGAAAGACTACATTTCTCCCTGGAACTTTGAAAATTGTGCGTGTTGTGTAAGTTTGTTGATAAAGCTTTCGAAGTAAAAGTCACAAAGTTTACTTTGCAAAATTGTGGGAAAACACTTTTCTTTTCTGCTATCAAAATTGTTACCTTAAGGCCTCGGCCACACCGGATATGATGCAACATGGTTTAGATCAGCATACACTGCAACACAGAATTGGTGTACATGGCGACACCTAATCCTACACTGCACCGATTTGTGTTGAGCCATATCGCGTAGCGTGGCTGGTACCTGAGTAAAATGCAAATTGCAAATACACAAAGTTTGCGTCCCAAGGCAATGAAGTATAATGTGTTGATTGAGTCAAGTTGTTATGTGGTGTAGGCATATTACCAAACAAAGAAAACAAAATGTGTGCATTGCATGTTTACGTATAATATGATTTCTAAATTATTTGTTTCAATATTTAAAATGTGTTTGATTTAACTTGGTGTGACAGTATTAAAATTAAAAAAAAAGTCATAGTGCATTGCGTTTATTTACTGTTATGTTTAAAATTTTTAAATAGCTCTACCAGCTGTTTATTAAGAATAACACTCTCTTGCTGCAAATCCGTTTGGTGCTCCATCACCTGAAGTGCGCTCTCATCTGCTATTCTTGCTTCATTTGCAGCCTGTTCTTGTCGTACTGAGATCGTGCATACCATCTCCAGTACCTCTTCTTGCAATTTGCTTTTTTTGGGACGAACAGCGCCATTTTGTGTAATTGTGGGTAGTAGACTACTGCTGGATGACTTGCTTGACGTGCTGGAGGCTGAGCCAGTAGTAGGGCTAGGGCAATCCAATGATGATGTACTCGGACACACTTCTACATTGAAAACGGTACTGCCATTTTCATCATCACCCACATTGACCAAACTCACGTCTTGGACGTCGATAGTCATGCTCTCCTGCATTAGGGAATTGTCCTCGCAGGGAAACGAACCCAGCAGTATGTTGATAACATCGAAGTATCGCCATAGAGGTGGGCTACTTCCAATGGATACACTTGCGTTTCTCAGCTCTATAAGGGAGGGGTGGGGGAGGGAGAGAATTAGCAATTAGTGTCTGGCAAATTTTACGTTCGAACAAATTAATTTGGGCATCACAAACAATACGGGCTGTTGCGTTTGCAGTGATACAGTTCAACAACAAAATTTATTTTTTGCCTGAGGATTCATACAAAATCGTGTGAACGATGAAACAATGGAGCCAAATTGTGACGAGCTAAGTTGACAAGTGATAGTTTAAATAAAATCGTAACACTTACAGTTGTGAAGTCATGTTTGCGGCGTAAGTAAATGTTCAAAGAGTCTAACCACTCTTCTTCATTAGAAGTCACACGAAAAATTGGAAAAAGGTTTGTATGCTACATAATTCAAACAATCAGTTGGAGAACAAAATTCAAACAACCATCGCGCTGTAACGAGAAACACAGCTGACCATCTTCATCATGCACATTTTCGACTTTTTTGCAACTTCACCTAATCAAGTCCTAGTGTCATTCGAAGTTTGGCGGTTCAACGAGGCCTCCGATGCTCACTGAACTTGTTTCAAACCTAGCTATTCAGTTTCTGCTGTGAAACAAGTTCAAGGAGAAGCTGAAGAAGAAGTGGAAGACCGGCCTTACAAATATCAGAGGCCCCGTCGAACCGCCAAATTTTAAAGAACGGCCGTACAAATATCGAAGACCTCGTTGAACCGCCAAAATTCATATGATACTAGGACTTGATTAGGTGAGGTAAAAAATCGAAAAATGTGCCTGATGAAGATGGTCGACTGTGTTTCTACATCCCCAGCATCATAAACCACCGAAAATTCACTAAGACTGCATTTTTAATCTTGGAAACTTTTAGAATTGTGTCTATAGTGCTTCGTTTACAATGGCTTCTAATTTTCAGTGTAAGAATGTTGAAGTTTTTAACTCAACATTCCCTATTAGTAGAAAAAAAAACGGGCAATTTTGGAGCAAAATTATACAAACGAGCATTGGTGCCAGCCTTAATTCGCATATTTTCACAAATCAATAGAACTTACAAACCTTTCACATTTCAGTATATACCTACCTACGAAAAATAAATAAATTGATGATGGTTAGGTG
>JAHWFP010206371.1:0-12881 GCA_023313725.1 Lithobius niger | reverse complement strand
GCTTACATCCGTATTGTACGCTTAAGCGTTTTTTAATACTAATTTCATAGTATAGACGTGCCATTAAAGTAGCACTCCCAATATTTTCTTGTCTCTACTCATAACCACATGCCTTTTTTTAGTTTTAAAGATACATTGCTTCAATCTAGTGAAACTTTCTGACATTTACCAATTTTCACCATGTTACAGTTAAATTTCCTTCTTTACATAAGCATTTGTGCCTTTACAGTGTGCTTTAGATCAAATTTAATACTCAATAGTTACTCAAACTAAATAGTTATTTTAAAGGATTACATAGGTTAAGAATTTCCATACGAAATAAATGTTGCTCAAAGCTGTAAAAACATATTACTGCTTTCGATAAATGATTTTGCAGTCTCGTGAGCAAGAAATATCAAGTGTGAACAGCAACCACAGACAGACTGGTTAGTGTAGAGACCAGTCGGGAATTGTTATGGTATTCATAATCAACCATGGCTTTTGGATCTTTTTTACCCAATTTGAACTAAGATTTATGACAAGTTGAGTGCGTGTGTTGAAATGGAAGTAGGTGCTAGGTTTTATTTTTTATATATCGTTGCATATTATCTGGGTTTTCATGGATAATTTAGCTGGAAAAGGACAGCATTCAAATATTTATTTTAATTTTCATAGAAGAGGGGTACACATTTATAAGTTTAACTTTCCTGGTACAATCAGTGAGGCTATTTGTGCATTCTGGGTATTTGCACAAAAGCACGTCAGGTAATAAACATGCAGATAATATTTTATTTATAATCATAGCTGCTGTTCGATCTGTAAAATTGTTGCACAGAATAAACAGAGTTATTCATACAATTACAGGACTCCAGGTATTTGTACAGGCTGTCTGACTACCATCATAAACCACTCTGTTCATGATCCTCATTTGAAGCCTGTCAGGTTCTCTTTTGATGCCACAGTCACAGTCACAGTCAATATTTCTGCACAAAACTGGTGCCTTACTTTCATTCTGGAGTACTTGCGTTTCAAAAGTGTGCAGTAAGAATGTTACATGTTTTATTTTCACGCATCGAATGAAAAGCTTACCAAACAATTTTAATATTGTTAATTTTAAATTTTGTGTTTAATATAGGTTGGATTTTCTTACAGAATTTAAAGTATTCTTTGGTCATTGAAGGTAGTTAAATAAATAAAGTTTGTAAATGAGAGACATCTGTTTCAACTGCATAAATTCTGCTCTAAAATGAATAAAAGGCCTGATACAGCTACCTGTTGTTTATTACCATAACACAAAGTTGTTGGTTTCTTTCATTTTAATTGTAGGTAGTTTTGAGCAATAAAAATTTAGTTAATGAGTGCCAGTTATGAACGTTTATGTACACGACGTATGATACCTGTTTAATGTTGAGAATATGACACTCATAAAATAACTGCTATCATAATAACCAAAACAAACACGCACTTTGCAATTGAACAAAAGACAGTTTCTCCTTTTGTGTGTCACCAAGCCCTCTATATAACACCTGTACAATTTCAAGCGTATCAATGAAAGTGAGATGTACCTTTTACCCATTTAATTGGCTTTAATTATTAAGATTTGATTTCATTTATCATTTTAAGTTAGTTCCAATTTGTACAATTTTAAAAGTACAGATGCGTTAAACATTTTCCATACATTTTATACCGATGCATTCTCATTTATCTAACAGGTGGAGCAAAACAGCAGTCTGAAAATGTACTTGTTCATCCTGTACTACACAGGGTTACTCAGTACTCAGCTATGCAGCTTCTTTATGGAACTTTATGGAACTAATTCATTGGTGAACAAAATTGTGAATATATTTTTCAAGTTACGTCTTGTAATATTTTAACTTGAAAAATATATTCACTGTTCGTTTACCATTGAATTAGTTTATCTGCAAATTAAATTCTTACAGTAATCCAGTGCATTAAATGTATTTGTTATTTTAATGAACATATAGCCTGATTATCACCAGTGAGGTCTCTATTTCTAAAATAGAGATAAAATGGAAATAAACTATCGGCAAAAATCTCACGCTAGCAATAACGTAACGTACGTTTCATTCAAGTGATGTGAATCGGTTTCGAATCGGTGAACCAGTCCATTACCAGATCACTACCGCACTGCTGCCTTTACCAATAGGCCCACAAAGGTAGTATGGTAGTGATCTGGTGTCCACTGGCGTATTGATAACTCACTTAACCAATTATTACGGTCACAACCGTGACCAGGACTACATTCAACCGAATGTGATGGGTCATAAGCAATGGAGGAGGAATAAAATCAAAATACACTGACAAGGCTCAACAAATGATAGATAAATAAATAGACATAACATTGCTATAAATAATATAAAGGTAAATTGGAAATAAGCCACCAGGGGAAATCATACCCCAGAAAAAAACTCTACTGAATAAACCAAATTTATGCTCTTTCGTTTCATTCAAGTGATGTGACTCGCATTAGAACTAGCGAACCAACTCTTCACCAAATCACTATCTTACCTTTATCGATATGACCACGTGTCAATTGGCATAAAGATACTGGACCTGTTATTGAAGTCATGACCGTGAGCAGGAATCTGTTCGATCATATGCAATTGAGAGGGAATAGAAATCAATATACATTCATAATGCTCCACGAAGGAAAGATTTATAAGACATCAAATTGCTGCCTGTTTAAAAAAAAACAATGCATGTTTTGCTTTGAATAATACAAAGCAAAGTATTGACATAAAATCGCTGGTCGTTGTTGTAACTTTAATAATTGGTTCAGTGGGGCCAGGGGACATGTAGCCATATCGATAAATGCAATGTGGTAGTGAACTGGTGATATGCTCATTTACCATTCAAATCAAGGTCACCTCACTTGGATGAGCATGGAAGTGGCTTACTGCAGTACGTTATTTAGTGTGATTCTTGTTGATGGCTTTTTAGAATTTGTCTTTACATTATTTACAGTGGTTATATGTGTACTTTTTCTCCTTTCTAGAGCTTTATGATGTGTATATTGTTTTGCATACTCTCTCCATTCGGCCGAGTAGAGTTCTGATCATGTTTGGATGACCTTTGTAACAAACAAATTAAGTGAGTTATCTTTACATCATTTGCCAACTGGCCATATCGATAAAGGTGGTATGGTGTGATCTGGTGATGAGCTGATTTGGCATGTTGAATCCTGCAGTACGTAATTTCTAGCAAACAATTTTTGCTGATGGATTACTGCCAGTTTACCTTTATATTATTTACAGGAATAATAATTCGATTTATTTCTAAAGTAGAGACGTAGAAATTTAATTTAAACTTTGAAGGTTGGTAGCGCATAGGACTTCAGTTTTAATTATTTTTTACTCTTCCACTAACTATTGGATGATTGTTATTTTACAGTAACATTGTCCATTGATGTTAAATTAATGCAAAAACATCACACAGCCACAATTTAAATTTACCATTTAGCTGACAAAGAAGCTGAACTGAGTTGAATTGTGTATAGTGTTGATTTCATAACTTGTTTCATAGAAATATAGGAGTACTGGCTAGTACGTCTGAACTATACCCTGTGCAATAGATTGGACCAATGCTGTGGCAGCAACGGGCTGTAAAAGGCATTTACGAGAATTAGTAAAGTGTGCATTAAAGAACCACGCATTTAAACCATGAGCAATATAGCTGCATCAAAAAGACAATAAACAAACATGCCTAATGTTTTTCTGCATGTTTTTAATTGTGTATGTTAATTAACTTTCTGTTGCTGAAGTACGCAACAGGCAAAGTTAACATACAAATGAGTAATATTAGTTCCTACCTCGGCCTAGAGCTTAAAAGAAGTTCTTAATAGGTAAACTAGAGTCAAGGCAAAACGATAGGATAAACAAGGCGATTGGTTATCGTATTGTTTCCTTTGCAATTAATGTGTAGCTTTAAAATTTGGTATTTTATAACATTCAAATTATAAAATTAGAATTAATTTACAACATATTTTAAACCTATTTAGTCTATTTTCAATCCCGAAAATCCCAGTATTTAAGCCAGTACAATCCTAGGATTACTGCAACTAAAGTGTTCGGGAGCCTGGATCCTGCAGTATTCGAGATCCTAGGATTGGATGCCCTTGTCGTATTTCCCACATGTATAACATTGATCACGGTAATAAACAAAGAACCACCATGGCACCAGCGTTGTAAATTTTCAATCTGGCTTTGTCTTTCTTCATTTAAAACTAATAATTACTTCCAGAAAAAAGTTACTTCTTGTTTGTGTACCGATTACGTTGTGGGGTCTTTTAACCCACTATTTGCTGCAATGCAGTTATTTAAGGCTGAGCTAGATTATTCTAGGTTTATGATTATTGGTATTAATTTATTGGTGTATTAATTACGTGGTGCAATGGATACAGCTAGGTGTGCGTTAGAACTAGAGATCTTAACTAAATGGAACATTTGTACGCATGCAATGTTTATGTACACTGGTAGATATGTGAACCACCTAACCAATTCTCTTGCTGCTTAATTATTTTCCCCTAATATTATTAATGCAAATTCAATTATGTGTGCATGTCGTTACTTAATTACACATTTGGATGTTGTCGAGCCATGGCACCTGAAGGTAAGAGGGAAAATTTTGCTAGATAAAACTAATCGGAAATTACTACCATCTTTTACATGCCACAATCGACATGAGAACGAAGGACCACAGGGCCCTTCTCTTCTCGAAAAAGCCAGGGGTGACTGAGGTCAGGGTCAGACCTCCGGCAAATGAGATGGGGGGATTGAGGCTTAATGGCGCGTCGACAACTTGGTCATTAGTGCCAACCTCAGTCACAGTGCAGTGGTCCGGGTTGCCACTGCACCACACATACAGATATGTTAGTCAACCTCCTAATCTAAATCTTGTCATAAAGGTCGTGCTAAGTATTAGGTAACCTTTTCCCATTAAAGAAATACACCAGCCAACACGAATAACAGTCAATAATATATTACGTTGGGATTCGTGACACTAGCATTATTCATGGACTTTTGTTGTAGAAACTGACTTGAAAGTCAGAATGCCATCACGCATCATCAGGTTTATAGTGCCTTAATTACCACTTCTGTATTATTTATTAGCAGTTAAAATAAACGTTAAGCGGAAAACTAACAATTAATTTTATCCACTACTAGACATTTCGGTATATTTATGTGAACAATAAACAGCATCCGTTGTGTACGTTTCTGTTTCGTTAGTTCAGATTAGCTAATTACTTAATGTTGAATGAAATTCGCTCGTTTAACGATTTTTACGTAAATAAACTCAAGCTCTGGAACTCTACGAAAATACATTTTCAGATGATGCCCCACCAAGGTCTGTGACACAACGCCTGGAGAAGTTCAGTCATACCAATTTAGGTTGAGGTAATTATTAAGACATTTAATAGTATTCAACAGTTAGATTTTATTTCATTTATGATTTTCATACTATATCGACACTAGAATCACACTGCTGAAAGGTTTCATTTACCTCCTGCTGATGTCTGAGTTTAAATGTTTATTTTTGTATAAAGTTAAAACGAACTACAGGTTGTACAACGGTATTGCTCTTCCCTCTTGTGAGTTGTCAGTTTTCTATGTATTTGGTTTTATTCGTCAAAGTTTTGACAAAACACCTGGAGAGCGTCAGTCTTACCAATGTAAGAGTGCGGTAATTATTAAGACAATTAAGAGGGCACAACAATTAAATTTTTATTTTATTTATGATTTTCGTTCTGTATCGCCACTAGAATCACACTACTAAGTAAGTAAGTAAGTAAGAAGTTTATTACGACGGCTCGAAGTTCATGGTGAACTTGTGTGTGCCGTATAAGGCAGGTACAATATATGGCTCATGATAACAATAATATGGAGGTAAATATAGAACACATTATTTGTTGACAAGTACTATTTTAAACATAAATCCATAGTAAGAATCAGAAACAAAAATAAACACAATGTAACAGTTTAAGTACAAAACAAAACCAAAAAATAAATAATAATAATAATAATAATCACTAAATGCACATTCCACATTTATGTATATATCTATGTAAATACAATTATATTAATAAATTTTTTTTTTAATTAGACCGAGTGTTTATCTGGGCATTGCTTAATCGATTTCTTGATTAAGTAAGAAGTAGTCGAATAGTTTATTTTTAATCTCAGTTATCCCATCAATTTGGAGTAGTTCAATAGGGATTTCATTAAATATAGAAGGAATTTTATATTTGTTTGTTCGTTTGCCATATTGGTTCTTGGCAAAAGGCACTTCATATCGATATGTGGTTTTCCTGAAATAATTATTCTTTATTGCTGAGCTTAATTTGTGGTCACAGTTAAAATAGTTTTTCAGAATTACAACGAAATCTCTAAGTTGTTTAATTTTGAGTATTTTTGTTTTCCTGTATATTTGTTTAGATTTTAAATTTCCATATTCGTTAAAAAGAATTTTTACGATTCGGTTTTGCAGTTTTTGCAGTCTATTTATGTGGCAGTTAGCAGCAAATCCATATATTTCAATACCATATCTAATCAAGCTTTCAACCCAAGAATAATAGATCATTTTTTTGCTTTTTATGTTAAGGAGGTGTCTGATGTGATAGAGACTAGGCATAAGTTTACGTAAATTTTGTGCAATTTTATCGATCTGCCTTTTGTAGGTCCATTGTGAGTCGATTTGGAATCCTAAATAAGTTGCTTCACTTACGTTTTTAATTTTAAAGCAGGTAGTATCACAGTTCCTTGTCGTACAGAATTTAGAGTGAAGGAAAATGTTTTTGACAGAAAACTTCGGAGTGTGCGGGGATTTGATAGTCATACTGACTGTTTTTTCTTCACTGATGAAGACTTCATTTGTTATGAACCAGGAGTTAATTAAGTCAAAATCATGTTGCAACATGGACAAAAGTTTATCATATTCATGATTACAAGCAAGGAGGAAAATATCATCCGCGAAAAGAAAAATGTCACAATTTGTAACAATTCTCTCAATATCATTTACGTAGATAAGGAAAAGTAAAGGACCCAGGACTGAACCTTGGGGGACCCCATGTTTAACATTTAGAAAGTCACTGTTTTCCTGGTTTATTCTGGTGCATACCTTGCGATCCCCCATGTAGCTTTTCAGAATATGGAGTATCTTTCCACGTAGCCCAATGCGGTCACATTTACTAAACAGAATATCGTGGTCGATCGTATCGAAGGCTTTCTGTAGGTCAATTAAAATACCACCAGCCAGTTTTCCGTCATTTAATGCCTGAGAAACTATCTCGTTTATGGCTTTAAGTGGGTCACTTGTACTCATTTTACTTCTGAATCCAAATTGCCTAACGGACAACGACGAGTTTTTATTAAGGAATTTAGTAATTTTGTCTGCAAAGACCTTTTCAATTATCTTGTTAATTGTTGGTAGCAGTGAGATTGGACGGTAATTGTTCATATCAGATTTGAAACCTTTTTTGAAGATGGGTCTCAGCATCTGGCATTTTAAACGTTGAGGCCATGTTTCCGTGTCAGTAATTTTGTTTATGAGTTTAGAAATCAAAATTGCAGAGTTGAATTTGCTATTTAAGAAGTGTTTCAATTTGAAGCCATCAATGCCACATGAGTTTTTATTTTTCATATTTGTTAGAATAGAACAAACATCGTCAATAGTCGTATGAAATATTCCCATTGTATTAGTATTAGATTTATTCGTTATAATCTTTTCCTGAAGTTTCCTTAATTTGTGTGTGTAGCTATTATTTAATTGTGCGTTATTTTGCTTCAGGATGGCAAAGCGATTTTGGAAGGTTTTTTTCAGTTTTGGAACCTGGTTTGCAAAATTGACGTTAAAATCATTTCTTACTTTTTTTCTTTCAACTTTGTGAAAGGCTTTATTTAAAGACTCGTCAATATTTATTTTTCGACGGCCTAGAATTTTGTTCACATTTTCCCACATTTTTTTAGAGTCAGAACGACCCTCATCAAATAGCTTCTGAAAATGAATTTGCTTGGCTTCGTTTATTAATTTATTAACTTCAGTTTTCAGTTTCCTATATTCGTATATTAAACCCAAATTGTTTGCTTTATTTGCGACAATTGATTTCCACAGATTGTTTTTTTCGTTTATTTTATTTATAATATTTGAGCGTATCCAGGGTTTTCTAGCTTTGTTATTTATTTCTTTTTTATGATTACTTAGAATTCTATTTTGACTATAAAAATTATTTATAATTTTGTGCACTTCGTCATAGGCTATATTCACATCATCAATTTCGTCCAGAAAACGCCAATCTTGTTCATTCATTAGTTTAATAATTTTAGTATCGTCAAAAGAATAAGTTTCATTATTCTCATTTCCCCCATCAGTGTGTTTGTTAACGACGTTTTCAATACTAAGTAGCGTAGGATAATGATCAGATATTTTTTTTCCCAGACAAAGCCTGTAGAAGCACGAGAGTTTGATCTAACGGAGATATGATCGATACATGATTCCACCAACTTATTTTTTATAATTTCTTGTCTAGTGGGTATGTTGATTTTTTGAATAAGGCCGAAAGAAGCAAGCAGATTTTCGTAATTTTCGGTGGCGCTTTTGTCGTGTTTAAGCTTAGCTGATCTCAAAATATCAATGTTTATATCACCCAATAAGACCAAATTCTCAATTTTCTTTTCTTCTTTTTTAAGTACTTGTTTTAGTTCATCAGTAAAGAGTTTTTTACTGGTATTTGGTTGTCTGTAAATAGCAAGTATAAGAATTTCAGAGTTCGATAATTTTAGTAAAATTCTCAGCCCATCATTCGTATCACGTTTAAAATCAGATATTTCGTTCTCTAAATCTTTCCTAATGAAGGCTGCAAGACCTCCACCTCTAGTGGTGTCCTCTCTTGTAACAAAAGTGCTATCATAGTTATTCAAAAAATATAATTTAGTTTCATTGCTTTTTATACTGATTTCGGTGATGATGATTACATCCCATAAAATTTTGCTAGACTCGATCACTGAAATAAATTCGCTCCAGTTTTTCCGTAAGCTTCTGATATTTAGATGAAGTATTTTAAGGTTTTGGCTACGTGAAAGTTCATTTATATTCAGTAGGCTATCATTAGATTTAATAATGTCAGTGCAAGAGGTATTGTCATTACAGGAATCCATTTCTAAAGGGTTTCTAGTTTCAAAATGGGATTGGTAGTTGAGATAAATTTGAGTGTCCATTTAAGAAGGAAATGGTTTATCAGTAAGTCAAAATCGCAAGCCTGTCATTTAGGAATGACGAGATTGCTGTCCCCCTCCTGACCCTCCTTGCCGGGGGGCAGGATTTGTCACAGCAGCCGCCTGACCTCGACCTGTAGGAGGCGTGGCAGTTCGGCTATCAGAGGACAAGTTAAAAATATCGCTTTCAGAATGTATACAAATAGCTCTCGAGTTTTCATTGAATCTGACATAGACATTGTCTCGGGTGAACCACACAAATTTGTAGCCAAGCTGTTGGCGCATTGAAAGTTTTCTTTTATCTTCTGCTGATGTCTGAGTTTAAATGTTTATTTGTGTGTAAAGTTAAAACGAAATACAGATTGTACAAAGGTATGGCTCTTCCCTCTTGTGATTTGGTAGTTTCATGTGTATCTGGTTTACTGCACTTGACAAAAAAAACCTTCGAATAGCCTAGTTTTATCCTCTTGAATACATATATTTTTTACTTAATTGTCATAACTTCCAAAATAGCACAGCAAGGAGAGTGGAAAACATGTGTGGATGCTGTAAATAGTTGCCCAACAGTTAATCAGCATTTGCTAGTGGTGTTTCAATAACACTTACCAGTTAGACAAAAATATATTTCTGAAGAGTTTTATTTCACTGTGCATACATGGTGGGACTAACATTCGGTCCACTCCTGTAATTAACCTAGTTTGGCTAAAAGTATAGAACTATTTATAGCATGAAGGGAATGACTACGTAATTGACTAAGTAATTGCAGAACTTAGCCTAACAATCTAACGAAACAGGTCCGTCACTTAAACAGCATTATTTTTAAAATCACGATCATTAGTATCTTTGCCTGAATAACAAAGTAGTTCTAAGATGACGACGATGATAACATGAGCACATGCAAGGCCTAGAATTATTTAACAGTCGACATTCCCTAGGTAAGCCCCTGACAAGTTTTCAGAAGTAAACTATAATGAATTACTGCAGTCACCTTCCCTAACTTGGTCAGAAGTCAAGGGCGGAGCTACATATGAGCACTTGGAGTACATGGCCTCTTTCTTGAACCACTTTTGAACCCTAAATGGCTTTTTTCGTGCCCCAGCAAAAAAATGATGTACAAATCCGTGAAAAATATTATTCTTTTCCTTTATCCCTCTTCCCTTCCCACTGCAACGAGACAGTCCCAAAATTGGGAAGATCATAGGTAGCAAACGTACTCCCCAAAAAACCTCAAAATGGTGTCCAATTTTCCATTTTGTCCAAGTGTGCCTTCCCCTCCTTTCAAAAGTCTAGCCTCCCCCTGTCAGAAGTGAGTCATAATTTAATTTTAAGTAAGTGGTGAATGCCTCTACAATGTGGCATGCAACTCATTCGAGGGTTGAACTTCGATTTCTGCCAGCTTCAGGTCTAAAGCTTGCTTATCAAATAGAATTTGTGAAATGAAGTGAAACATTCAATACAATTTGTCCTCCACCCAACATAAACTGCCTTTGTAAAGGCCAAACTGAGCCGGCACTGTTCAAAGCATCAAATTTCTGGAAGAGAGATGATGCCCTGGTTAAGTACAGTTTGTCGTGCATAAAAAACACTTCCAAAAAAGTACTTGATTTTAAAAGCCAAAAAGTGCACATGAATACAGTCAGCACTCGACGTTTCGAGTAATAGTCTATTTCATTTTCGAGAGCAAAATTAATTAATAAAACGAATAAAAATTATTTAAATCATCAAACCATTTTTAATAGAATATGGTTTCGCCAAACAAAACTGTCAGAACATTAGTCATACTTGGCATATCGGTGTATTGAAGTACAAGTTGAAACGTTCACAAATTTTACTATGATACGGCTGAATTCGGAAAGATGTGGGTAAGTTGTATAGGCACCCACTCTTTGGATTTCATTTTTAAGGTTGTTTAGTTTATGCACTGGATCAGTGTATAATTGTAAAGCAGTAATTCGGGTTGTTTGAGAATGTATTCAGAATAGAGAACTTAGCTTGCTTGTTCGAGTTTTAGTGGAGTGTGAGATCGACAAAAGAAATATGATTCTTTCAAAGTGATTGAACTAAGCATACTATTTAAATATACCGTTTTTATTTTGCATACGCTATTTTTCATGGTTCTAGGAAAAAACGCCCCCAACAAAACGCCCCCGGGAAAAAAGTCCCCAGGAAAAAACGCCCCTAGGAAATAATGTCCGTAAGTAAATGGTTTTTGGTTCACATCTCCAGGTTCACCCCATTTTGTAACTATACTTCCTTAGGTAGTAAGGTTCAAAATTGAGCTGGTTCTTCTATACAAGCATTAGTTTGCTTCAGATGATGTAAGGCTCCAAGAAATTTATTTAAAAAAAAGTTGAAATTGCGAGCAATTCCACGTTCTGAGCAGAGATTCGGCTAGCGAATTAGTACGTTTACGACACTCTGTCCATTTGCATTTGATTTACTTTAAACATATACCGGTTTTCTTAAAAACCTATATAACTTAGATAGGGACATTACAATTGTGAGCAATTAATTTCACGTCCCCAGTAGGGATTCCTGTAGCGAATTTGTACCTTTATGACACTCGTTCCGTTTGTCTTTGATTTACTATACTTCTGTTTTGCTTTAAAACTGATAGGACTTAGCGAGATTAAAATTGTGTGCGATTCCACGGAGATAGTCTAGAATAGAGAGATCTTAAGAAATTGGAGACGGTGTTCTGGAACCATAGACTTTTTGAAGGAGAAAAAAGGCTAGTTTAAGAAATAAAGTAGCTAAGTACGTGAATTATAAACGGGGAGAGTTTAGTAAATACGCAAAAATATTATTTAAATAAACTTCTTGGAGCTGTAAGTCATTTGGAGCAAACGAATACTCGTACAGATGAATCAGCTGAATTGTGAATCACACTGGATGTTTTCGACGGTGAAACAAATTTCGTTTGTGGAAAAAAGTAGCTAAAAAAGAATTGTAAATGGAGGGTAAATATGCATAGATACTTTTTAACATAAATTTCTTGGAGCATTAAGTTATCTGAAGCAAACTAATGCTCGTTTACAGCTTGTTTGTGGGCTCTCAATGTTATTCATAAATTCTTATTTAAAGTATTCATTGGAATTCTCAGACGAATAAAATTTATTAAGCTATATTCTGAACTATTTTCGGTATTATTTTTAACCAATCACGAAGCAGTTTGGTTAAAACGAACGCCATGATATGTGTTATGTAATGTGCCACTCGTGCTTCAACTAAAAAAGTGAAATCTTCCAAGTCAACTGCCAGAAAGGGACAGATAAGGAAATTCAACTTTGTAAACAACAAGAAAATAGTTTGATAATATGGCAAAAAATGTTTGCTCACTTGGTGCAATTATTTTGTTGGTGATCCGTGTTCATACTGGAGATAAGCCCTAAACAGTAAAATGTGTGGTAAGGCATATCTACGATTATCTGTTGCACATTTTAAGTCGAAAGACAGGAAGCTGATTATATCTAAAGTGTGACACGTCGTATTATGATTTGTGAGATTTTCTGCTGCATTTTCTACATTCTACGAGAAAGCAGTGAGAAACTGTTTAAATGTGGAAACCGTAGTAAAGCCTTTTAACTGAAGCTCATGTTTAGTTGCGTTTGGGGGCGAGAAGTGTCTTAATGTTTTTGTGACGAGAAGCCTATTAAAAACATAGTATGGGGTACT
>JAHWFP010206350.1:0-11236 GCA_023313725.1 Lithobius niger | reverse complement strand
TGTACTACGATTTTCGCTGATGGCTTATTAACGATTTAAATTTTTTTATTCACACCTATTTATGTATATTTTTCCTTACCTGAACGTACGAAGCATTGCTGTCTCCGGTGAATGAGAACCAAGATGGAGTCGGGGACGGATCGTCCACCACGGCACGATGAAATCTTGCTTACTGATGAGTGGTTGGACAGACGACCCTACGGCTTACAGTTCACATTTGTAACACTACACTTTCTTCGTTGTTTCCTAACAATAATGACGCAACGTGAAATTGGGAACTTTGTGGTCCAGCTGGTTTTTTTGCCGACATTCCTTGCTGCTGGTCTAACCCCTGTTGTATTTCGTGCTAGACTGTTTTCATTACTGCTGCACGAGCCCTCCCTCTTCCGTTGACTATATTCTCTAGTTCTTTCAATTCTCTTACTTTGCGTGGGGGTTTCCTCGCATTCATCGTGAAGTAGTGTTAAAATGAACTGCCTACGTAAAAAAATGGAAATATAACTGTGCGCAGCCTGTTGTTATTGCGATTTGTTTAGATCGCGCGCGCATAGAGATAAAGAGAAGGCCCCGGAAATGACGATGCGACGTAAAACAACTGGGTCACGCCTGCGCTTGCGTCAACGATCAGTGCCTCCTACCGAGTAAATAGAGATTCGGTTTCGATTTATCCCGTTCGCTGCCCAATGGCAAGTTGAACAATTAAAAAAAACTATTTGTTAAAAGTGATTTCACTGATTCCTTAGTTTTTCCTTCCTTTTTACCAAAGTAGTGCAACTTCAATCAAAATTCATCTATGGAAATGTAGCTTCACCTGGCGCGAGAAATTAAAAACTGTACGCTGAATTATCTAGACGATAAACGCGTGAGGCTGTCGGCTGTACAGTTGTGAACCCTGATCTCTCCTTCCAGTTAAGTCCAATATGCCTATGCTAAAACCTAAACTAACAGAGTTAGACGTGTGGTGTGACAGGGAAAGTTGCTCAGAATCGCTTGCAGAGTTCAGAAATGCAATAAAATAATTTTCGATTATTTCTTTTTTTGGGCTAAGTCCAACATGGGTCATGCATTTTTTCTAAGTACAGCCTATATGCTAAAATCTAAACTAACAGAGTTAGACGTGTGGTGTGACAGGGAAAGTTGTTCAGAATCGCTTGCAGAGTTCAGAAATACAATAAAATAATTTTAGATTTTTACTTTTTTGGGCTAAGTCCAACATGGGTCATGCATTTTTTCTAAGTACAGCCTATATGCTATAATCTAAACTAACAGAGTTAGACGTGTGGTGTGACAGGGAAAGTTGTTCAGAATCGCTTGCAGAGTTCAGAAATACAATAAAATAATTTTAGATTTTTACTTTTTTGGGCTAAGTCCAACATGGGTCATGCATTTTTTCTAAGTACAGCCTATATGCTAAAATCTAAACTAACAGAATTAGACGTGTGGTGTGACAGGGAAAGTTGATCAGAATCGCTTGCAGAATTCAGAAATACAACAAAATAATTTTCGATTTTATCGGGTTTTTTTTTTTGCCAATTAGTCGAACATGCTATTAATTATGCATAAATGTTACGGTTTGGTAAGGAACTGCATTTTCCACAACAATCTGTCTTCACTGCTGAGTGTTCCACGCAAAATGTTATTCCCGAAGTATTCTGAATTGTTTACAGTGGACTGAGAAGTGTTCTCAAAGAAATCTTCTTAAAACACAGTGAAGAACACTTCCTTGTGATTTTGTTGTTGTTTAAGAACACTTCCCAAGAGCACTTGAAGGTGTGACGAAGTGGACTGACGAAGTGTTCTCTAAGAAAGTGTTCTTAAAACCAATGAAGAACACTTCCTTGTGTTTTTTTTTTGCTTAAGAACACTTCCTGGGAGCACTTGAAGTGTACTTTGACGAAGTGTTCTCAAAGGAAGTGTTCTTAAAACCAGTGAAGAACACTTCGTTGAGAACTTTTTTGCTTAAGAACACTTCTGAGAGCACTTGAAGTGTTCTTAAATAAGGCAGAACACTTCTGAGAACATTTGAAGTGTTCTTAAAGTGTTCTTTTGAATTACAGTGTACTCCCATTATATCCAAGGCAGGTAAACACGTAGTAGAAGGGTTTAAAAAAATTTTTAAGCAGGCAAAAGCGATTCCTGAAAATTTGCAAGTTGACAGAGGGCTAGAATGGTACTCAAAAGTTTTTGCACGATTTCTTAACAAATAAAAAAGGGATAAATCTATTTTCTTCAAAAACAAACAACGTGCGTAAAAGTGCAGTGGCCGAGCGCGGAATAAGATCTATAAAAAGTAAATTATATAAAATAGCGACTTACCGCGGTACTTATAAATATTAAGGGAGTAACGGTTGCCCATCGCGTTCCATCAGGCTATTCTGTGTTTTCTGCAGAGCTTTTGGCTCTTGGTTTGGCGGTGGAATGGATCCTTGACCGTCAGGGCACGCATTTCATTATCTTTAGTGATTCCATGAGTGCCATTATAATTACAATCCTCGGAACCCCTTGACACAACGTGTTCAAGCTTTGCTTTCCCGCTTGCCTGGCCAGCGGAAAACCGTGCTTTTCTGCTGGGTCCCGGGCCATGTTGGGATAGCAGGGAATGAGCAAGCTGATTCTGCTGCGAAAGGGGCCCTTTCTGGCCCTCTCGGTAGTGATCTCAGCCTTGTTCCCTTAGACGCCTTTCCAACTCTGCGTCTGAGGTTACACGCTTTTTGGCAAACCTTGTGGGACAGACAGGACGGTAATAAATTACGGGCCATTAAAGGCACTGTCAAGGAGTGGCACTCGGCGTGTCGCCGTGAGGAGGTTGTGTTGGCCCGTTTGTGCATTGGTCACACCCGACTTACTCACTGTTTCATTTTGCGGGGGGGTTGACCCTCCTGAATGTCATTGGTGTCGACGGCCACTTACGGTCCGGCACTTACTTGTGGATTGTCGCTATCTTGATGGTGTTCGTCGTCGTTTCCATCTTCTGCATGACATTGCGCGATAAGTCTGTCCTCCTGTCCGGTGTTTTTCAATTTTTCCAAGAGGTACAGATGTAGACAAGATTTAGATTAGGGGTTTGAATAACATCTCTGTAATGTGTGGTGCAGTGGCAACCCTGACCACTGCACCGTGACTGAGGTTGGTGCTAATGACCAAGCTGTCGACGCGCCATTAAACCTCAATCTTCCCCCCCCCCCCCCCGCTTATAAATATATTGACATTTTACCTGAAATTTTGAAGAGCTACAATTCTGCCCCCACCCAGCAATTCGCGCTCCACCAAACTCTGTGAATTACGGTAATCAGTATTTCTTTTGGAAAAATTACCATTTGCCCGCCATAGTTTAGATTTAGATTAGGGGTTTGAATTACATCTCTGTAATGTGTGGTGCAGTGGCAACCCGGACCACTGCACTGTGACTGAGGTTGGCGCTAATGACCAAGTTGTCGACGCGTCATTAAGCCTCAATCCCCCCCCCACCATAGTTTCACCAACGCAGGGTCCCACGAAAAAATACACTTTCGAAGTCGGGCAAAATGTTAAAGTGTCAAAATTACGTCATAAATTTGCCAGAGGATATAAACCAGGTTACAGTTTAGAAGAATTTATTATCGATAAGCGTTTCCCCTCTACCCCACACACTTATTCCCTCTCCGACTTGCAAGGTGAACAGATCTTGGGCAAGTGGTACGCTCACGAGTTGCAACTGTCTAGGAAACAAAAGGACGACTATCATACTATAGAGAAAATTTTGAAAACACGTGGTAAAGCCCCCAATCGACAATTTCTTGTAAGGTGGAAGGACTACGATTCCTCTTTTGACAGTTACGTTGATGAAAAAGATTTAAAATATAGTCCCGCATCTTAAAAAAAATAATCTGCACCATGGCTGCTCATGATAATTTTTTCCTGCAACTCCCCAGTAACGCATCACCCGACTTGCACCCTAATAACACGCTATCAGAATTCACCATTCATCTTCCTAAACGTATCGAGCTCGAGGGGAGGTGGTCTGCAGCTTTGGTGGAATTGCAATACCCACACTCGTTTATTCAATTGCACAAAACACGTACTGCAAGTTTTAAAGTTTTCAAAAATCTGTGGACCATCTTGCATTTCTCTTTTTTCAACCTTCGGGAACGTATGAAACATGATGATGATGAACATTGGGTCGATGTTTTTAAAGATTATATAAATAATTACATCTTTGGCTATTACGGCACCAGCCGTCCAGTTAAAATAAGCATGAACGATGACGAAGGTCGAAAATATTTAGTGTTCTCCTCAAACCTAATTGCGAAGTAATAATCCAATCTTGACTAGCCTTCATTTTAGGGTTTGACGGCGACGAAAAGGTAGAGCTAAATCATAGTGTTGAAGCCCCTGGTACACCTAGAAATTTACTCGAAGAGCCCAAAGAAGAATGGTACATAAACGTTTTATGTAACAGAGAAACATCGTACTTTAGTGAACATACGGCTCCCGAAGGTTACTATCCCAGTCTCGTCACATTAATGGAAACCATAAACGGTATTGTTGAAACAACTGAAGCAAAAGACGACGTTAAGTTTCGATTTCACCCCTAAACAAAAGAGGTTACGTAATATTGAAAAATGACGCTGCTGTAAGCTTTAACACAGCTATGGGGGAGCTTATGGGGGTAGGGCATGCTGCAGATATATATGAATCGAAAAATTTTAATCATTCTGTCGATTTGGATATCGGTTTTAAGACGATTTATGTGTATTCTGATATAATTTCACCAGATGAAATTGTGGGCTTGTCTGGCACCTCTACTGAGGTGCGTTCTTGTTCGAGGTAGGGATGGGGCAAACATTTCCGAAATCTACCAATTTGCATTCTATAAACCCTTAGTGCGTAACGCCTTTCACGAAATTAAAATTTTTCTGCTGGAAGATACAGGAAATTTAGTACCGTTTGCGGGGGGAGGGTTGGTCAATCTGACCCTGCATTTTAAAAAAATAGGTTGAAAAAATGAAAGTACACGAGACTGGTTAGCCAGTTGGTGATTAGATGCGGTCGAAGAAGGATGTTTATTTTTTTTTTCTATTTGGTGCCAATAACAAACATTTTTAAACAATGAAGGTCCCTCCACGTAACACGTTAGCGGCTTGCTTTAATCATTATTCCCGCCAGAGTGGGGCGGGCCCTCCTGATTACTTCGCCGGAAGTCGTTTCCAGCGCGGAAACGGTTTACTTTCGAACTTCAGAGCTAGAGCTATTCCGTTCGTTTTACCGTTTATAAAAAATGCAGCATTAGGTGCCGGACTTTATTTTTTAAGGCTGGGGGAACAGTTTCTGGGGGATTTGAGCAGTGGGGTAGGATTCAAGGATGCTGCCAGTCAGAGACTCGGCCAAGTGAAATCAGATTTCCTAAACACTGTATTAGGGAGGTAGTGGGAGGCGGGCGAAAAAAGGAAGAAAGCTAACTTATCTGCCCCGTTTCCTTTTCCCCCCAATCAGTCTGGCTCTAGACACGTAACAGGACGGGTCGGAAAGAAGACACGTAAGAAACAGACTAATCGCAGAACACGTGACATTTTCGATTAATTTCTTTTTTTTTTAAATGGCGTTAGTCCACCATGCTTCGCAAGAATGTGGCTCGGGCGGTTTTGAAGTTTTTTCGGTCCCTCCAACAGCTATCGATACGTTGGAAGTGCAATACGTCGAGCATTTCCCCATTAATTCCCTAACTTCGTCCACTCCCATAGAGTTTAAAGTGCAAACTTCAGAAAGCGACTGGTACTTGAATTTAGACCGGTCTTTTTTAAAATTGCAGGTCAAAATTGTTAATGCCGATGGAAGCAGCTTGGCGGCAACAGATAAAATGTCGACGGTTAATAATTTCCTTCACTCACTTTTCCAACAATGCGACGTGATTTTGAAAGAAAACTCTAGTCTCCGCATCGGACTCATGTTATCATTATCGTAGTTACATTGAACATTTATTAACGTATTCAAGAGAAACGAAAAGATCGCAGTTACGTCTTGAAGGTTGGTTTAAAGACCAGGCAGGTAAATTTAACGATCTAGACCCTACTGCCGATAAAAATAATGCGGGTCTCATTAATCGTTGTAACTGCATAAAAGCGTCAAAGACTTGGGAATTGCTCGTCAGATTGCACGCAGATTTTTCCAACAAACATGGCATCTTTTGAATGGAGTGAACGTGCATTTAAAACTGATTCGCAGTCCAGATACATTTTCATTACTTTGTGCAGACAGCTCGAAAACACCTAAGGTAGTCATAGTGAAAGCCTCCCTTTTCGTAAAAAAAGTAAAACCGTCTCCCAATATCCTCCTCTCTCACGCCAAAGTCCTAGAAACTTCGAATTCCCGTTATATTTTACGAAAAGTGGAGATGAAAATTTTCACCGTACCTGCTGGCACTCTAGACGGCAGTATCGATTCCCCTATTGTTGGCCCCATCCCGAGTCTCGTGTGTGTAGGTATTGTAAAGAATAGCGCTTTTTCTGGTGCATATACAGAAAATCCTTATTTTTTTCACCACTACAACGTTAACCACATTGCTCTTTCCGTTGACAAGATTTAGATTAGGGGTTTGAATAACATCTCTGTAATGTGTGGTGCAGTGGCAACCCGGACCACTGCACTGTGACTGAGGTTGGCGCTAATGACCAAGTTGTCGACGCGCCATTAAGCCTCAATCCCCCCCCTCTTTCCGTAGAAGGACGTCTGATACCGTCCCGTCCTTTCCAACCAGATTTTGCGAACGATTTGTATTCAAGAGATTACTGGTCCTTGTTCACATGTACTGGTCGTGACCTTAGTGACGCTGCCCTAGATATTTCTTATGAAGATTATAAAGGTGGCTGCATGCTACATATGTTCGATTTGACTCCAGACAACTGCCCCGGTGCCCCACAAGATTTATGACAAGATGTATGACAAGATTTAGGTTAGGGGTTTGAATAATATCTCTGTAATGTGTGGTGCAGTGGCAACCCGGACCACTGCACTGTGACTGAGGTTGGCGCTAATGACCAAGCTGTCGACGCGCCATTAAGCCTCATCCCCCCCCCTCCGGTGCCCCACACCTAAACCTTGCAAGACAAGGTACAGTGCGCCTGGAATTAAAGTTTGCCACTGCATCTACGACACCCGTCAACGTCATATTCTACTGCCAGTATCAAACCGTAACGGAAATAGACAAAAACTGCAGCATTATAATCGATCAGTGAGCGTCCGAACTCCTCTTGGATACTCTACAGCTTTTTAAACTTGCTCGGAAAGACGCCAAACTATCCAAAATGTATGCCGGCACATTTCGTCGTGATTTGCTTCCAAAACACCCAGTGCGTGAAACGTGTCTTTTTATAATAAATAAAGACTTGCATTATTCTCCAGGATCCCACTGGGTCGCTGTTGTGCTTCAACCCGAAAAAGAAACGCCGTGTACTTCGACAGCTACGGCGGACGTGCCAACAATGCTCACATTGATGCTTTCTTAAAGAAAAACAGCAACTGTTGTGATTATAACACAGCAAACCTTCAATCTCCCTGTTCAAATGTGTGCGGGGCTTATTGTTTGTACTTTTGTTATCATGCTGCGAGAGGACATTCATTACGTGACATTGTTTAGAATTTTGATAGCAAAACCAAGAAGCGCAACAATTAAAAAGTTGCAAAATTCGTAAGACTCATTTTCAAGCACACATTTGCACAAGTGTGCCGAGATTTGCTCTGCTTTAATCAAACTGGACTATTTTCGTAATTTTTGTGATGACTTTATTTATTTTATTTTTAACTTATTTAATTTTTGTATTTATTTATTTGTACGTAGTTTATAGTGTGAACATGCAATAAACCAAGAGTAAACACAAATTCTACATACGGGGAATTTATTTACAATACGATTAGATGTTAGTATTTACAGGTGTCAACCAGAGGTTAGGCTACATGAATAACATAACGATTGGCAGTTTACACAATCAGCTAATAGAATGAATTTGTTCTTAGTACTAGGAAAAAAAGTATGAGAATAATATTTTTCTTTTTTTGAATATTTTAAAAAGTCAGACATGCAAATTCGCTGAAAACCCAATATTTCGACACGCGCTGCCAATGCGGACCCCATCTTCAAAGCTATTTATGAAAAAATAATAAATACCGCACTGAGGATGGGGCAAGCATTAGACATGCGTGCGTCTATTTTTTTTTTTAGTAAACTTGCACGTTTGGCTTTTAAAAAAAAATATTCAAATTACAGGCGAAATAGGCCTACTGAGAGTTATAGACAAAACAAAAAAAAAAGTACAATACTCACGATTATTGGCGTAAATATTCCAATACACTACACACTACACTACACAAGAACACCAAGAATTAAAAAAAAAAGTGTTGTTGTCGCTGTTCTGAACCGAATTGGGCATCACAAGCAGCGACGCGTTCATTGATTTCACCCAGTTCAAGACACAAATTGTCCCAAACTTCGAGAGGAAGGTGAAGTCCTTTAAGGGGGACGAGCAATTCGTCCAAACCAGAAGGCTGAAACTGAAGTAGGGTAACTTGCACTTCGTTGTGTCGGAATAATATCTGGATATGCAGACACGTTTATTGGTGCTTATCTCGTGTCGGTGCATAACGATCCCATCAGCAATGTAGGCAGGATAACTTACGGGGTTTGCAATTTTTTCTTCCATTGTGTAATTTGGCTTGGGCGGTCGACCTGTAAGTTCCTGTTCTATTGCATTGTCGATTAAAGCTGCATGCGAGGGCTACACAGTTTTACCCATTCTCCGTATGTCAAGTTTTTTCCGACGCGCGAAGGTATCCACTTTAACTCGACCTGGCTGAAATTGTACTGTCTGATGCAGACGTACGTTTCACGTTTGAAGGATTGAACCTGCACAAATAGTCCGGGAGGGGAAATCACAATGAATTCCTTCGGATCTGGCTTGTATAGATCCGTGGGACACATGACGTCCATTCGGAACTTTTTGTGTGGCACAACAGGTTCATCATTGGTGTACTGGTATACACGTTTCACTACCTTTTTTTTAGGAGCAAGGCCTAAGCGGTTTAGATCTTCGTCGTGAGTTTTCTTTTTTTTCAGAGTTTCTGCAGAAATCCACGAGCCGTCATTGTTGGCGCTTGAACCCAGGGGGGGGGGGGGGTAGATGTCCTTGGTGTGTGGCCCTCTATGTCAGGTAACGGAGTTTCAGGAGTAGCCAGGTGGATAGTACTCTAACTGACCGAAGCATCAAAGTCTGGGCGTATCGTTTTGTTTAGAAAGTCCGACGCCTTGTACTTTTTAGATAAATCCGGATCTGGCTGCGAACTCTCAATAGGACTGTCATCTTCCTCCACATCTTCAAAAAGATTTTGATTCTCCGGCATTGCTTGAGATGGCTCCATCATACTGGTAAGAAACTGCGGCTTTGCACTGTACTTAAAATACGAACGAAAGTCTCTCCAAACTTCTGAGTGCGATTTCAAATCGTGCTTACTGGCGAAGCGAGCTATCTGGAATGTCATACGAGATGTCTTTAACAGGCTCAATACCTACGAGCTGCAGGGGGGGTCATAGCGTCACTATAGGCCTGCGATTGGGTGAACCCTCGCGTGACGTCAGTAGCGTCCTTTTTACAGTCTATGATTGGATGCGAGAATAATGGCCTGAATGCGTCACTGGCGTCCTTTTTTTTTAACTCTGTGATTGGAAGAGAGAATAACGGTCAGATTTTTAAAGTTCTGAGCAACAGGGGGCTTTTGCGGTTTGCCCCCTGTGGGCTGGGGGTAGAATAAGCCCACCGTACCCCTGCGTGTCGTAGGAGGCGACTAAAAGGGAACCCAAGATCACGGTTTGCTAGTGTGCCAAGGGTCTGCGTGGCGGAGGGTTTTTAGTCCGTCTTGAACACTAGCAACCTCAACACTACGGTTTGCGAGTGCGCCTACGGTGTGTATGGCGGGCAGGTTTAACACCCGTCGCAAGCACTAGTCCGAAAGAGGTGAAGGGACATCCAGACAAACCGGGCCCGGGGTGGCTGCTTAGAGGATGTTTGGCGGTTTGAATCCCCTTTTGGGTTTGATTCCGATTTGCCCATTCTGGCCACTGGGCTTTTCATCCTCATCCCCCAGCATGTTGGCCGTGTGCTGCAACCTAGTAATCCGTGGAGGCGGAGATCCTGGCTTTCGGGCTTTGGCTCCTTATTCCGGAGGACGGGTGGCCTGGGCGAGCCGGCCTAAGGTCAATCGGCTATGACTTTTCGGGTCCTGTCGTTGTGGGGAGGCGGATTGTGCTGTATCCATCTGCATCACGGACCCGAACTGTTTGGGTTATCGAGGGAGGTGGTGTGTACGGCTTCCTTGGTGGCCTCGCCTCTCGGCATGCTTAGGCTGCCACCTCACCGAGATAGACGGCGGTGTTAGCTTCCTGGTGCAGGGCCCTGGATATGCGGCTTCCGGCCCTGCATCACCCGAGTGCCGCGCGGGGTTTTTCTTTTCTGGGGGGCGCACCGCCGCGACTTCTTTTTGCTCTCCATGGCAACTTCTTCTCCCCCCTCCCCCGCAAAAATTTCTTCCCCCCAAAATTCTTCCCCTCCTCGCCGCACTAGCAAGCGCCAGAGGAGGGAACCTGAGATGGTTGGGCCTGGTGCCCAGTTACTGGACGTTAGTAAGAGTCGGGACCAAGTCCCGAAGTTCTTGGTGGTGACAGGCGAGGGCCGAGATGTTACACAACTCGGTCCGTTCGCTGTCCACAAGGCACTCAAAGGGATCTGTGGTTCCGATCCGAAGAGTGTCTCTCGGCTCCGTGCTGGGGGATACCTTGTGGAGGTTGCGGATGGGGCTCAGGCAAAGAGGCTTTTGAAGGCGGGTGCACTGGGGTTATGCCCGGTGCGTGTGGAGCCGCATCGTACCTTAAACAGCAGCAAGGGGGTCGTGACGTGCTTTGATTTGAGGGGTCTCAGCGATGATATCATCCTGGACGAACTCAAGTCACAAGGCGTTACGGCTGTGAAGCGTTTGACACGGAAAGGTGAGAATGGTGCCCAGCCAACTGACACCTTTTTCCTGACCTTTGATACGCCAGTTGCACCGCAGCACATTACTGCCGGTTACCTGCGGTTGAAGGTCAGGACTTATGTTCCGAATCCAATGCAGTGTTTCCGCTGTCAACGCTTCGGCCACACCAGCGGCTCGTGTAAAGGTAAGCCTACCTGTGTTAGCTGTGCTCAGGCAGCCCATGAAGGCGCTGATTGTGCTG
>JAHWFP010206336.1:0-16020 GCA_023313725.1 Lithobius niger | reverse complement strand
CGGCTTTCTTTCCATCGGCTTTTTTTTCCATCGGCTTTTTTTTCCATCGTTTTTTTTTTCCATCGTTTTTTTTTCCATCGGCTTTTTTTCCATCAGCTTTTTTTTCCATCAGCTTTTTTTCCGGGGCTTTTTTTTCCGGGGCTTTTTTTTCCATCAGCTTTTTTTTCCAGGCTTTTTTTCCCGCGGCTTTTTTTTCCTCGGCTTTTTTTCCCTAGATTCGATATTGCTAAGGAATAAACAAGCCTTCTTCCCTGGAATTAGAGTTTAAATTATAGTTTGTTTTATTCAAGTGAACTCTAATCCGTTTTTATTTTACAAAAGCCGAATTGTTTTGCGGATTTTTTTTTTCATGGAGTTGTGAATTTTTTTTTATAGGTCGCTAGATTAGGCCAGTTGCCTTGATCAAAGTTCCACCAGCACCAAGCAGGTGAAGAGGCGAATCTAGGAAAAAAAAGCCGAGGAAAAAAAAAAACGCGGAAAAAAAAGCCTGGAAAAAAAAGCTGATGGAAAAAAAAACCCGGAAAAAAAAGCTGATGGAAAAAAAAGCCGATGGAAAAAAAGCCGTGGAAAAAAAAGCCGTGGAAAAAAAAGCCGATGGAAGAAAGAACTGAAGAAGAAAGAACTGTAAAATAAAAACGGATTAGAGTTCACTTGAATAAAACAAACTATAAGTTAAACTCTAATTCCAGGGAAGAAGGCTTGTTTATTCCTTAGTAATATCAGAAAGTGAGCGAAATTTGTGTTTAAATTGGACCTTGTCAGTCAGAGTGTGTGTGCCTTTATCTTTTCGCCTATGCAGGGATTTTGTTATTTGGGTATTTGTTTTGTTTTGGTTGTTTCCTTGAATTATAGTTCAAATTATAATTCGTTTTGTTCAAATGAACTTTAATCCGATTTGTTTTTGTACTTTCACAGCTGTGATTTTCTTAAGGACGCTCTTTTTCTAAACGGCGAAGCCTTTTTTTTTTGTTCAGTTAATTTGTTGGCTTTTTTCGCTTCCTTTTTATTGTTATTGGTGCAGCCTGGTTTATCATGTTTATTTTCACGCAATCTTGTTTGTAAAAAAAAACGACGCATTAGAACTGCCTATTTATGTCCATACTCCGTCCATGCGTTGCTCCACGTCTCTTAATTGCTGGCAAAACACTAGCATGTGTCTAGATTTTGCGTGCGTCATCTCACAGTTGAGTCATAGTTGATTCTTCGTTGTTTCAGGCAGTTGTATGTTTATGGTTATTGAGCCAATATTGCCTACATGCCACGCTCATAACTATAGTGCTTAAACCCAGGGCCCCCACATCAAAGTTAGGCGCCTGGGAATAACTATAACAGCGGACCCCCTCCCCGACAGAAATCTTAAAAAAAACTACACTATGTTATAATGCTGGTTGCCACAAGTGCTTAACGTTTAGGTCATTCATTAATTTGGGCTGCTTATGTTTGAAGGCTTCCCTGCCTAACAACCTGACAGGCTTGCACTTCAGTGTTCGGTGCCGGTTTGTTGGGAGTACAAAAAACATTTTAGACCGTGCGGGCCCCTTGAGCGGCCGGGCCCGGGTACAGCGGGTCCACCTGGCCCCCCCCGCCGCCCCCCCCCCCCCCCCACCCGTTGTGGGGGCCCTGCTTAAACCTACTCCTAACCCCAACTTACTTTACCACCTCCACCGTAATGCTTTGTAATACACCGTCATTCAGTCCGGAAAAAAGATCCGGGGAAGAAAGGTCCAGGAAAAAAACGTCCAGGAAAAAAGATCCGGGGAAGAAAGGTCCGGAGAAAAAAGGTCCGGAGAAAAAAGGTCCAGGAAAAAAAGAACCGGGGAAGAAAGGTCCAGGGAAAAACGATACAGGAAAAAAAGTCCGGGGAAAAACGATACAGGAAAAAAAGTCCGGGAAAAAAAGTCCGGGGAAAAACGATACAGGAAAAAAGTCCGGGGAAAAAAAGTCCGGGGAAAAAAGGTCCGGGGAAAAAAGGTCCGGGGAAAAAAGGTCCGGGGAAAAAAGGTCCGGGGAAAAAAGGTTAGCCGAAACATGGTCCGTGAAAAGGTCCGAGGAAAGGTTCGAAAAGTTTTTTTTAGGCACTGACAATGTTGGCTTTAAATATATAGGCCTATACTGGGTGATCCAAAATTCCCTTGCACCCCACCAAAAGCCCTACAACATTGGAATTACGCACCTGACTCATAGAACTTTGTTTTGTTCCGTAGATGGGGAGCTTGCCCGTCGGATCGAAAACCCAACAGTTAGAAAGTATCAAATGGTCTGTGAGATAGAACGTTTTCGACCTGACGGGAAAAAGTATTCTATCTCACGGGAATTTTTGTTTCGATATAACGTGAATTTCTTTCTATGTTGTGCAATTTTTTTTCGATATAACGGGAATTATTTTTTTAGATTTATAATGAGATTTTTCACTTTAACTAAAATTGTATTACCAAAGTCAATCCATTCTTCTACAAAAGAATACAAACAATGTAGGATTAAGATAATTTTCAAACCCTGATTTTATGTTATTAGTGTAGTAGAGTCTATTTTTTCCAAACGCTACATTTATTTAGCACTAAGTACAGATGCAAACCTATTTACGTTGCCTTTTGGACTTAAACGTCAGACTGTCTGAGGGGCCGTTCAAGTATTACGTCATCAAGAAATCAGCTTATTATTTAATGTGAAAAAGTAGGGGCATTGAGGCTTGCACCACAAGCCTTTTGCCTTGAATCCTCCACTGATTTCAGTCTACTTTAATTCACATTAAAAAAATTGTTGACCGTATTTATCCTGGGGGTATTTTTTCCGGAGGTATTTTTTCCAGGGGTATTTTTTCCGGTATTATTTTTTTCCGGGGTATTTTTACCTACCATCCCCCATATAAGGGCTGTTTTCCCTGTATTTCCCTATGTTTTTCTGAGGACCTCTTTTTTTTTTGCATTTTCTACCCTTTTACTGGGATATCGGTGCTTACGTCATCAACCAGTCAACCCCATCCCCCTCGTCTTCAATCCCCCTCCCCGCACTGCCCGCTTCCTGATGATGTAATACTTGAACGTACCCTGAGCGGGATTTGATCCCACAACCTTTGAGACCAAAGGCCGTGCTGTTTATATTTAGCAGTAAAACAATTCTGTGCCACCGTAAAGAATACTAACAATTATTGCCAAACTTAGTAACTAAATTATAAAACAATACTAAACTAACAGTACAACAATACTAAAACAAATGAAATTCCTTAATGCTAATAATGCAAACCGCAAGCAATTTAAGCAGCCTATCAGTTCTCAATAAGAGTAGCGCCAGGCAGAAAAAAAACAAACAGCCAAAAAAAAAACTACTATTCGTATTTTGTGGTGAGCCCTATACACTGGTTATGCCATACTGGTTAGCCGTGCTTTTTTTTTTCCTGTGAGTACAAAACCAAAATTTGGGAAAAAATTCTATTCGATGGTAAAAAATTCTATCTGATGGGAAAAAAATTCTATCTGTTGAGAAAATCACATTTTCTATCCGACCATCATTTCTATCCCATGGGAAGTTCGATCATTTCAATCTGATGGGTTTTCGATCTGACGGGAGGACACCAGCGTTGGGGCCCCCTGCCCTCTTAAGGAACCGGTCATTATTTATGACTGGAGGAGGGGGGGGAGGGGCGGCGGAGGAAATGAAAAGTGACCACCAGCTTTTCGATGACTCCCCTTCGAGACCCTGAAAAAATCCTGACCCCTAACTCAAAGCCCCCCCCCCCCCCCAAAAAAAATGCGTTTTTCGTATACATATTAAGACTGTCTGCAGACGGTTCATGTAGCCAAGATTAGTGGTGTAGCCAAAATAAGTAAGTAGCTCTCCACACCGACAGTTACCATTAGTTGTAAGGAAACGTGTCTTTTTTTTAATGAAGAAATATGTTGGATTAAAAATATTCTATAAAATGTCCTTACACACTGCTTCATTGTACGCCCACATCCGTAACATAGTCAACACCTGAAACACAGGAGAAACGAAGAAGCCAGGTGCATTTCTATGTAAAAACTATACTTGTACTATACTATACTATACTAGTGGTACCAATAGCTTCAAAACCTTGTAAACACTCACGCCATCCCCCCCCCCCTCCGCCTCAAACCCCAGATGCAAAGTAAAAACACCGCGGGTTGGGAACGTTCAAGTAATAAGTCTTAAGAAATAAGCAATTTTCATACGCCACCCCCACGCCCCTCGTCATCAATTGACGAATAGACATAGGTGATAATGCCTGCCTCTTTAATTTATGGGAGGTGTCAGGAATCAACTGCCTCACCCAGGGGTGTCAGTCATGTTTATTTTAGGGAACAGAAATAATCTAGGTAACTATGGATTGAGGGGGGCAGTAGGGTGCTCCAAAAAAAAACTTTTTTCAAAATACCTTTCTCCCTGGCCATTTTTCCAATTTCACTTGTCAATGTGAGTTGCCACAAAAAATTTCAGATAGTTTGAGGCATTCTAAGCCTTGCCGCCAGGTTTTGAGTGTTAATACAGGTAAAGTCCATAGACAACGTAATACACGTATACAATATAACATACGTGAAGGTATATCAGCTATACTTAAAGCTGTGATAAAATTCATTGATTTAAGCTTTTTTTTTCAGTCTAGTGTCTGACTGCTAAATAGTATCACCTGTCCACCACTTCACCAACAAATTAAGGTAAAAACAGCAGAAACCCATGTCCTACGTCATAAAACGTAAGTGTGGCTACTTGGGAACGAGGTTGAACTCCCTACTTTTCGAATACCAACCCAAGTAGATGTACTGAGATATATTTTTTACCTGAAAGATGACCCAATAAAACATGAAGAATTTCGTCACTTTAATGGTGCAGGAGCAGAGAAAGTTCTTGTGGATGTGCAAAAACAATGGGAGAAGGCTGCGATTGAAACTCGGCGCAAGGATAAGGTGAAAGCAAAACTCCTAGATCTCTATGGTCTCTGCCAGTTTGTCCAAAAAAGCAAAGGGAAAGAATCAAATGAGCAGAAGGAACAATCATTCACTGAAGATATGACTAAATATTTCTTTATTGCACTTCAAAATTCTCAGCGGAAGATTGAGTCTGACAGGTTTCGTCAACAGAACCATAGGACTGAAGATGTGAGATTTCTTCAAGCTTTGAAGGAAGGAGCAAAAGTCATAATGGGCACAGAAGATAAAATTTATAGCAACAAAGTAGTGAAGAGGCTGCATTGGGACAGTTTTAAATTACTCAGAAAAAAATTAGAAGAAACACGGAAAACCTGTCACTCATCTTCCGTTGAGCATTTTGAAGTGCAATAAAGAAATATTTAGTCATATCTTCAATGAATGATTGTTCCTTCTGCTCATTTGACTCTTTCCCTTTGCTTTTTTTTGGACAAGACGGCAGGGACGATAGAGATCTAGGAGTTTTGCTTTCACCTTATTCTTGTGCCGAGTTTTAATCCCAGCCTTTGCCGATTATTTTTGCACATCCACAAGAACTTTCTCTACTACGACGCCATTAAAGTTAGGAAACTTTTCATGTTTCATTGGGCCATCTTTCAGGTTAAAAAATATCTCAGCACATCTTCTTGGGTTGGTATTCGAAAAGTATAGGGAATTCTTCAATCACGTTCCTGTTTTTGCCTTAATTTGTTGGTGAAGTGGTGGACAGGTGATACTGTTTAGCAGTCGAGACACTAGACTGGAAAAAAAAAGGCTTAAATCAATGAATTTTATCAAAGATTTAAATATAGCTCATATATACCATCACGTACATGTTATTGTCAGAGGTGAAACTGACGTCGTATTTTAACGATGCGTGTGCAGGGAGGAATGAAAAAGAGAAATATAAAACATCTTTGTATTAGACACTGGTTAAATACAAACTGGGTGAAAGCATTACAAAGACTTGTAGCTCTTAGAAAGTATACGAATGAGTATTGGCCCTAACAGAATTCGAATAGGTTTAGGGCCTAAATGGGGTTAGCAATGTGGCCGGCCATATTAACAGCCAGACCGGCAGTTAACACCCCAATCAGTGGGTGTTAGACGAAAGACACCAAAATCCTTTGGGTAAGGCCTCAGGTAGCTTGCAACAATGTTTTGAGTCCATGCCTTGCACGACGTGCGGTCGATGTTGAGCATTGTCATGCCGAGATTGTCGTCTTCAGGTAACAATAGTCCTTTACGGCCATCGATAGACAACAATCTACTTGAACGCTGGAACTGGTAGTCCATCCATAGATGACGTGAACTGAAGGATGACGTCACTGACAATCCCCACGCCTGACGACTGTGTTGTCACTAGAGATAAACACCGTCGTCGCAACACGTCTGGTGACGGCATTTACACACATCATAAAAGACACATTGTCTGTAACTCAAGAGCACAGTTATTTCATAGTCACATTTTCGCCACCGATTGACAAGTGCCGACATCAGCAAAAATACAGTGAATAACTGCATGTAAAACTTTTTTTTTAAAGTTAAAAGCAAACTTGGACCCCCAATTGAAAATTGTAAAGCTGCAAAAATTCAGCAGGAAAATTTAAGTTTACTCCTAATGGAAAAAACTACGTAAAAAATATCCCACAGCTTTCAGGTTTGGTGCCAAAACTCATGCGCAACCACTAGGCTTGAGTTTACAATATTTAGTTCCATACGAAGTACATTAATAGGTTTACCAGGAGAGAAAAACTGTAGTTTTACTAACTCTAAAAAACACCTTTAGGCAATGAAACGATAGTGGGGAATTAGAAAACTTCCCCGTCAAAGCCATTTTCATATTAACGTGCACCGAAAATTCTTTACCAGTGCATATTCAAGAAAAACTCTACACATAAGTGAGTTACCTGTACAGCCCTTTATAACTTAGGTTAGTACTGCGTTTTGACTTTTACCGTTAGAACTTAGGTTAGGTTTCCAAACAAGACCTAAACCATTAAGCTACCTCTATCAATACCTTTTAGTCTGCATAACTTGAGTACGCTATCACTACTTTTGGTCTGTCCAGTTCGTTTAGTCTACATAATTAACTTTTACGCTATCACTACTTCTGGTCGTCTACCTAGTTTAGTCTACAGACTAAATAACATCTTTATGAAAACATACTGAGCCTTTTACTATTATGGTATACAAATTTGTATACCATAATAGTAAAAGGCTCAGTATGTTTTCATAAAGTTGTTTTTTAGTCTGTAGACTAAACGAGGTAGACGACCAGAAGTAGTGATGTTTGACTTCCCGAGACTTTCACTATTGTTGTATAAAATTATACTTTCAACTTCCCCCGCCTAATTGTTTGTCCAGCTTAAAAAAAACTATTATCTAAGTTCCTTTTTTTTACAAGAACCGTTCAGTTATCCCAACTTAGGTTAGGTTCGGGTAAGTTATGAAACTACAAAGACGTGCTCACACCGCAATTAATAAATCATGACAAATCACACTTGATTACAGCACAACATATTTGGTCTTTCGTCCTTAAAAAAACACCGCCCTTTCGTTATAGTAGTAACTAAGCGGATTTCTGCTTTGTCTTAAACATTGATAGTGCCTTTTCGCCTATTAGAAATCACAAAGCAAAGAAAACTCCTTTCAAACAGGATACTTAAAGTACAACGTTTTATTTTATAAGATCACCTGCCCTTACGTATCAAAAAACATAATAGCTCAAGACCCTAGTTTTTCTTTTTTAAACCTTTGTGTCAAAAACCACTAACCGTTTTATTGACCTTAGGGTAACTTAAAACGCTATTAGTGTGCAAACCTGGCTTTTACATCGTGCTGGCACTTAAGTAATATACTAATCCTTCATGCATTTTAGCGTTATTAAAACCACATGCTTTTGCATGCGTACCTGTCATTCTAAACAACCGCCTATTTGATTTTTAGTATTCACACTTAATGTGTTAAACGAAGAACTCTTTTAAGCAAGGGGTTTCTCTACGAAATACTTTTATAGTTATTTACGTCAGAGACTACACTTATTATAAAAATACTGTCCTTAGCGAACAACGTTTCCCATTATTTAAGTTTTGTGTGTACATTTAACGACTTTTGAGTCTATACTACAACAAATAACTCTTCAAAAACGTTAGTGCAGTGAGGAAAACAAGATATCAAACTTGCCGGTAACAAACTACCTCCCCCTTTCTCTATACGTTTTAAGTCAGTTCCTTTAGAAAACTAAACGAAGACATCACACGGTAACACTGTTACGATGGCTAAGAATAATTCTTCCTACAAGTAAATGCTTGATGTGCCATGCTAAAAACGTGCTTACACGATATTACGACTAAAAAACTTCGATAGCAAACACAGCTGTGTCGGTCGTAACTAGCCCACTGGAATAAAAATAATTCTTTTTATAAATCATTTTGCGTTTAAACCAGTGTTTTATAAAATCTCTTTAAAGAAAAAAATGGTTTGCATGCGGAAGCTACATCAACTAAAACTATACCGCCTGTTTTGACCACAATCTTAAAGCCGTAATTTTTAAACTTCTCATAAAAACTTACGTAACCGCCATAACTGCTTTTGCTTTTCTTTAGGCGTTGAGCCTTAAATGATCGAACGTTTCAGCTTCCCATTCCTTGATCCAGCCTTGTATCCTTACGATCCATGAACCCCACGAGTACAGTTCGGCAGCTCGAAACACCTCCTCGGTTACACATTTGTCGCAACAAAACGGACATCTACGGAAAAATGGCCAACGCTCACTTAGTAAACCCATCTGGTGGTCCCATGGAGAGATGCTTACTCTTGGCTTGAATCTGTTTGCCATCAGAAATTCTAGTCCGATGCGGCAGAATAACTTCATGGGGAATATGCTGCTGAAGCAAACGACGATCGGCACCCAGGTCCTCTTCTCCCTCGTCAGTTTTGGCCATGGCGTCGAAAAACCACATAGCGATGCTACCAATCCGTGAAACCAAGCTCTGTTACCAATTGTTAGAGGTGAAACTGACGTCGTATTTTAACGATGCGTGTGCAGGAATTAATGAAAAAGAGAAATATAAAACATCTTTGTATTTTTAATTCTTTTTTTTTTTTTTTATAAATTTTGACGATCCTTATGTCAGCCGAAGCAATCAATGCTTGTATGGCTGAACCGGCTCAATTTTGAACATTACCAGATTTTTTTAGAAAAGAAGAAATCTGGTAAAGGGAGGTGCCAGCCCAGGGATTCGACCCGGGAAACCTCCGATCATCGTCGGGGCCGAAAGATTGTCCAGAATTTGAACTTTTTAGTTAAACGTCTTTTGAGTTTGCGATTTCACGTTTTGTCTGCATTCTTTTGTTTAATACGCAAAAACGTACATTTATATCTCCCCTCGTTAAACGTTTTGTTAATCAATAAACACCCGTAAGGTTTTTTCCAACAATTTTGACACAACGTTTTAAAGTCCGAAAATTCCAAGTGATTCTTGTAAACGTGTTTCAAATTTAACTCATCCACGGGAAAAAGGATTAATAAATTTGCGTTGTCTCTGACTACTTGTTTAGGAATTCTCGTGTAGGACTAACTAAAATAAAAAACATCGGCGTTTGAATGATGCCCTTCAACGAAGTAACGTTCGATGTTTTTTTTGCTTGTCCAAAAGGCAATCAACAAAAACAATCAGGTTTCGATAATTTGGATCCAGTTCTTCGGGTTGAATTAAATCAATTTGAGAATCGTGAAAAAAGCGACATTCCGTCCTATTTTTTCCTCAATTTCACCAATCATAGACTGCAAAGCTTTGTACTTTGACCGACATAAAGTTTTACTGTAAATAAATAACCGGTCGTAGTCGAACCATCTTTCGTTACAGATGAAATTAAACAGTAAGTTAGTTTTTCCGCAATTTACGGGTCCTATGATTAGACATCTGATATTTGAAGGTAGAAATGGATGATTTTTAGGCTCTTTCTTAGGTACGAAAAAGTCAAATGTTTTTTTCCATAGCTTTTTTTATTTACACATTTTTTTAAATGTTTGCAGAGATACCAAACCCATAAAGTCTTCATCTGTCGTTGGAAACATCTGAATGAGCTACTCCATAGTCTACATTACACCATAATTTCATGTTACTGGGAGAATCATCAGTGACATACACTACGGTAATTTTCGGGTGACATTCGTCAAGTTTAAAGCTTTCTAAGATGGCAAGTTAAACCAGGGTTTGTCGATAACATTTTTGTTAAGTTTCTCTCTAGTTTTATGAATGTTCTCGTACACCCAAGTTCTAAGACAGAGCGGTTTGTCTCCTTAGTTCACCTTTTCGCAAGAGGGGTAACAGGGGTAAGCCGCGTGCATCGAATTGGGATAATTGAACATAGTCAAGAGACGGGGTTTTGCTCATCAAACTCGATCTCTATTTTTTACAGATGTACCATTTTAGATTTTTTAACGGTTTTTGAGTTTCCGGGTCGCTGGGTGAAATCCAGCCTTTATATTTCGATTTTTCGTCCGAAACGGGAGTCCCCGGACCCTTTAAATCTTGAAACTGAATGGAAGGAGACAAGGAAAACTTTACACCGTTGTTAATCTTTGTGACTTTGTCGTTCTTAACTTTCAACAAGTTTTTTTTGCAAGAGATTGGAAAGATTCGTTGGCCAGGATGGTTGAAACATTTTGAGGTTAATTATTTATTTTGAGGTTCTTCCTTTTATTATATACAATTTAAAAAATTATTATTTATATATAAATTTTAAAAATAAGCCTCATCGGTACATTTAAAAAAATTTGTCGTATTTAAAAAAAGGTCAATAAGTAAATAAGTTTGGACAAGCGTTGAAAAGGACGAGGGGGGAAGAGGGTGAAGTGATGGAAGTCAGACCGAGAGGACAGCCGGGACTAGGATACGTTTTAACCCCCAAAAATAATTATGATATGCAAAACAAGCGTGTAACTAAAGTAGGAGCTGCTATCGAACCTGAAGACGCGGTGAATTATTCTCAAATCGGTACTCTGGCAACGGAAGTTCGGAAACTTAAAAAACTGATTTGCCTCCTGCCATTACTCTTCTCACCGACGAGTTAGCTTCCGCCATTTCTAGTATGGAAAAAAATATGTTGTACGTTGATGAGGCTGACGGGAATTTCTATAATATTAATAATAATAATAATAATACAGCTCACCACAGTTACCGTGTTAGGACAATTGAAGGGCTGTGAACCTCTGACACCGAGCCTAATTAAAACATAAGGTGGAGGTTAACAGTCAAAGAAAAGGGACAAAACTATTTGATCAAAGAGTTTCTTTCTTCGCCAGGAAGAAGCAAATTAAGGACATAGCTTTTCCCCCGGCACGCTGCTGACGCGGCATCAAAAGTGTATGTTGATAGGAATTGTTTATTACAAGACGACCAGAAACTATACTTCAACGCAACGCACAAGCAGATTAGAAATTTTAGCGATCCTACCTTACCAAATGATGCTGTTACTAAGGTATTCGTTGACAACAATTGCTTGTTACAAGATGAGCAGAAAGAATACTTTAAGCCACGAACAAACTGATTAGAAATCTAAGCGAACCTACTTTTCCGAGTGATGCGGCTACGAAGAAATTTGTGGATGAAAACAGTTTCATGCTAATCAATTTCAGCATGAAAAGCCCTTTGGAAAAAGCGAGCGATTGGTTCGTTAATTTCGGTTCTCTTTCGAGCTTCGTGTGTATGAGTTCTGGTTTAATTCACAAAGCAATTTTATACTACAACGATCCAAGCGTTGCACTCGTTGCTAAAAGTAAAGTAGGAACGAGAGCACTTTACATAACTAAACTAAATGACGAGCATTCGACAGCTACCGTTATCGAAATTCCTTACGTAATAGAAAAAAATCCCATCGCGGTAGAGGCATTTGAAGAGTTTCACCCAAAAGACGTTTATTTCCAGTTAGATTTGCACGTGACTTTTCAATAGATGACTCTTCTCATCCTATCCAAAACAGCTTCATAATTACGAGCCTTAGAGAAGGCACTTAGGAAAAATAAGTAAAATTGGCCGCACCAAATCTGGTCAAAGTTTTGTATGCATTCGTAATTGTATTTAATTCCCGGTCCCAAGTAGTTTACGACTGACCTGGAAGGACCCATGTTGCCAAAACTATCGAAATAACAAGGTTCTCCCGAAACGGTGAAATAAGCCACCCAGTGACTTCCTTTTCCATCGTGGAGAGCTTCCAAGTTTATGATTCCGTTTTCACCAGTAGGCCAAAGTTTTAAGGGAAGCGTGTCTTTACTAAAAGTACCTCTAAATTTCGAAATTTTCATTACTTTAGCAAATCCGTTTAAATCAAAGTTCGTTAAAGGTTTAGCAAAGTTGATTGAACCTTGGGTGCTCTTAAATAAAGACCTCTGCCACGGGGCAATTTTTTCTGCTTCTTTTTTTTTGCTGAATTTTAGTGTTCTGTGCAGCCGTACCGGCTGAGAAGACTATTGCAACGACTTTGTCCGTCCGTCCGTCCGTCCGTCGCTTTTTTCACCTTCGCAACGGTACCAGCTATTGACGACCATTGTTTACAACGTTAGATTCAGTGTGAGAAGTTAATTAAATAACATGGCAAATTAAAACATCGTTACGTCCTTAGAGGTCATAAACTTCTTCGACGTCACTAAATTAAATAATAACATTTGATGATCGATTTGGAATCCTAAGATAACACGCAATAAAAAGAAATGGATTTTAGCTTCATTTAAAATAGTCTCGTCGCATTGTTGCATGAATGAATAGGCTTACCGTAGAATCAAATTCTCCATTAGGCCTATCTGCTACTTACGAAATCAAAACTGTATTAAAAAAAATTAGGCCTAAAAAAGGAAAATTAGGCTTAAAATCATGTTACCACGACAACGTCAAGTTGCTACGAGTCACCGTTGGCTCCATTAACAGCGTCGCTCTCGTCACTTCCCCACTGAGCTATATATACGCTATGTTGCGTATTACGTTGTTAACACTGTAACTGTGTACCCGAAGGCGCACCGTGTTGCAAAACTGAATATGCTTACTATACAATCCAACTCTCCGTTAGCTGCTACATACAAAATTAAAACTGCTGGTTAAAGTTAGGCCTAAAAACTGACAATTAAGCCTAAAATGTAAAATAGGCTTAAAAGCTAACACATTTTTAACCAGCAATTTTGATGGTTACTGCTTTTAGATTAGTATAATAGAGACAGCTGTTGTAGTGCATGACAGAGGTGTGCGTCTGAACATTGGAAGTGGAGGTACTGTACGGAAGACTGGTGCGACTAGGCAGTCGCTGTAGCCGCTTGTTTTTTCTTCGAGCCTGAACCTTCCACTTGCTTGTAATGTCGAACTAGTTCAGCCAGAATTTTTCCATGGTTTTGTGCTTTTTTTTACGGCAGATACCACCCCACAGTTCCACCTGCCAATCCTCCGATCCAGGCTAAAATCAGTCCTAGCAATGCCAGCGGCAATAAGCCACCTTTCTTTTTTCGTGATCTTGTTTTGAGTGCCATATTATCTTTTTTATTATTATCGTTATTATTTAATAAACAACTTCGACTTTGCCTCAGTCCAACTAGAGATTCATTTTCCTGTCTCCAATGAGGAGAGCGTGACAAGTAGTGTTATCTGTAACTGCTGGTCTAAACTTCAGTTTGACTTGTACATCCACGATTCCAGATTGAAGCCTCTCGGACTGTTTGGAGCAATCCAACACCACGAGAGGATAGGCTTTCTTGAACTGAAGCAAGTCAAAACTCAAGTCGTTGGTTTCGGGGCAAAGCTACCTAAATTGCTGCGCCATTCTGTACAAGCCGACGTACTCCCCAGTAGCATAATTTGCGTTAAAATCGAGAAACGGATATCTTTCTGAATTTAGAGTCACGTGAGCATCTTGCAGACTGCAGTGGTCAAACACGCCTAGGTTTTTGACTAAAGAGTCCTGCCTGTTAGTTTGAAAACCTAGAACTATCCACCTAGGTTTTTCGACAGCGGAAGTTGTCAACACGCGCCAGGTGAAGCAGGGGTTTTGAGGGAGCAAGCAGCTATCGTATAATACCAATGCCTAAATCCTAAATCCACGGTCGCTCCGTGGTCGATGACATTGTAGACTTTAAGTTTCTGCTCGTCCGAGGCAGTGACATGTGGAACGATCCAGCTGATGCTATTGAGAACGACTTTGTTATTGGCTGCTGCCGCTGCTTTGAAGATGGTGTTCGTATCACTCGCTCGCGTGAGTGTGAGCACGTGTTTAGTTCCATAGATTAGCTTGTCGTAATTTTCGAAAATCCCATGACGTGTTTCAACGGGATGGCGAAGGTAAAGCTTCCCTTTGGAGTTGTTTCAACGATGATGGACGAGTGCCGCTGTTTGTATCCCAAGTTGTCTGTAAGTTTAGCAGCGACTGACGCAGCGCTATCCAACACCCAGAAGTGGCCGAGCAAAGCCGGTTGCTCCGGCGAGCCGTAAGTGAGCAGTCCCTTCGAACCCCGGATAATTTAACTCGTCGACTTGTTTATCACTGAAATGGTATTTGATATAAGAAAACAGGAACATGGGGGTATTATTAATCAACGCAGCTACGTCAGCGTCGGCATAAGCCGAGTCATCGTCCTTCAGCAACCTCCCTTTCATCAGGAGGTAACCATTGGCAACGTGCAGAAATAAATCTTGGTTTTCTACATGTATGCGGATTTCTGAATTTACGTTGTTGAGATTGCTGCCAACAATAGGATTGTATTCGTGGTAAGTCTAAGACTCGATCGATGAATCGTACACCAAAGGTTCGTTGATTTTTAAGTAATCTTCTACTACGCTCATTTTCTGGGTGTTGTTATGAATTTGATGAAAGCTTTGCTTCTAGGTGTCAAATCGTTTGTTTTTTTATTATTATAGTTAAAATTAAGATTGAGTCCTTTCCCTTTTTTCCAAACACGAACATTTTTATCCTTTTTTTTTTATTTAACTTGTAGATCTCAAATGTAGACGCACCGTGAGCGTCTGGCCATTTAAATCCAACGGCTCGTTGGTCTGTGAAGTGAGTCAAACTCTTATATTTCTTATTAACTTTGTAGTAACTGGGAGGTAAATTAAATTATGCGGGGACTCTATGATTTTGAAACCGGGCGGGGACGTGGGATAAAAGGAATATAAAGTGGGTTGAGTATCGTTGTTTAGGTAAGAATTGCCTATGATGTCAAGGTACACGGAAATCGAATTGAAGCTCATAATGTCGACAGTATTTTGACTTTCACTACTTCTCACGTATTTGCCCAATTCAAACCCCAAAACTGGAGCCAAACTCTTGTTGCCCGAAAAGGACAAGCCGTAGTTTGGATCGGTAATTATCAAATCTGTTCTTAAAGTGTTTAGATTCGGAAGAATCGCAATGGCATCCTTGCTATGCCCATTTGCATCTATCGCCGACTTGAGAAATTTATTCAAATCTTCGATTTCATAAGCCCCCGGGGTGACTAACACTTTCTGCCAGGAAGCACCAGCATCGATCGTGTATTGAATTTCGTTATTTTTTGACGTGATGTTATGAATGCTGTTGTAAGAATCTAAATTAAGCAGCGCCAATTCGTAATTTTTTTCAGAGTCTAAATGAATGGGAGTGTTTAAATTAATTCTCAAATCAGAGTCTTTGCCGGAGAGAATAATTGAACAAGAATCCATGATGTTGCCTTTTTTTTTTAAATGCGATATCCTCGGAAAGGAGAAGAAAAATGCGAAAGCTCAAAGGGCATACACATGACTCCTCCAGTTTTGGGAACCCTAAAATGTTGCTCATTCATCATTTTTACACTTTGAAGCATTTTAGTTATCACATTGCGAAAGCTCATAGAGCATTTGTATGACCCCTCCAGTTTTGGGAACCCCCCAAATGTTGCTAATTCGCCATTTTCGTAATGTGAAAGCATTTAGAATTATCACAATGTGAAAGCTCGCAGAGCACTCACACAACCCCTCCAGTTTTGGGGACCCGCCTCCCAATTTTGGTACCCCTCCCCCCATACTGTTGATAATTCGTCATTTTCACCCTCTGAAGTATTTTAGAGTTATCACAATGTGAAAGCTCATAGAGCATT
>JAHWFP010206335.1:0-11746 GCA_023313725.1 Lithobius niger | reverse complement strand
AATGAATAGAAAACCGATATTTATGAACGTTTAGATTTAACATGCTGCTTCGATTTCTTTCTTTCTATCTTTTGCTTCTGCTGCTGAATCAGCAACGAAACGGTGCAATGAATTCATCTTGAGCGTGTTAGAAGCCAGAAGCTAGCTATGTGGGCAAGTACCCAAACGCTGCTTTGCCCTATTTTCCTTTTTTCTTCCTCCCATGATTTTTCGGTCAATGCTCGATTGCTTCGGCTTTTGTAATGGAGTATAGAGAGATTCATTCGTCTACGTGGTGAATTGGAAAGATAGGAAAATCAGCGGTTGTGCCGAACGAAAAAGCGTAAAAAAGATACGAGGAAAAAAATGAAGAAAAAAAAAAAAGAAGAGAGAAAGAGAGAGAAAAAGGAAGGACGGGGAAAAAAAAAGGGTTTCCATTAAAAATTAGAGTACACGCTGTGCAAGACTCAGGACGACGGAAGACCATTCACGTAAGTGAAATTTAAAATGTTCATGGTTTGTTACCTTTACGACACACAATGTAAATTAAAGCTTAGGAATTGTACATAAAATGCGTAAATTCATTTTAAATACAAACACTCGCGAGCACAATGCATAAAACGCGTAAAAACTGTTCCTCCCATTTCAAAGCTATGCCGGTTTGGCTTCATGTTTCGAAGGTTAAAATGATGAAAGACGGTAGAAATTAGGTTACAATTTGGTCACAATACGACGGGAAACTGATGCTTGTGGCATTACATGGTGGGAGACAAGCATAACTTTCTGCCAGTTTTGTCTTAGTTTATCCTTTGAAAAATGAAGCCAAACTTGCATAGCTTTAAAATATAAAGGTTTTGATTTTAACTAAAGAAGAAATCACAGGTAAAGGGTAAACGAAGCAAGCAATCTGCATTAAAGACTGGCCTTGTGAGGATACACTATACACTAGTCTGAGAAAGTGTAGGAGATCTTTTGTCTGAGAAAGTGTAGGAGAAAGTGTAGGAGATCCCAAGGAGTGTAGGAGATCTTTTTTCGCTGTTCGCGTCGTCGGCGTGTGGAACTCCCTCCCTGAGCACGTTGTGTCAGCGCCATCCGTACCTATTTTTAAACGACATCTGTCTCTTTGCCCTTTGAACAAGTTTCTGAAACGAACTTACTAACTCTTAGGGCCAGTGTAAGAGGCATGCCCTTCTGTGTCCTTCCCCCACTTGGGGCAAACTGATTATTATTATTTTATTATTATTATTTTGAAAGAAAAGCCAACTGCCCCGACTGGGACTCGAACCCAGAACTTTCCGTTTACTCGGCTGGAGCTCGGCTGGAGCCTGTGCCAGAACCCGCCCAGGTAGGGCAGTGATTAGAGTGCCCGGCTAGTACACGGGAAGTTCTGGGTTCGTGTCCCAGTCGGGGCAGTTGTCTTTTCTTTCTTCCTCAGATTAGTGTATTGTGTATCCTCACAAGGCCAGTCTTTAATGCAGACGACCTGCTTGGTTTTAACTGTTTTATGCGTTGCGCTTCTGAGTGTCTGCTTTTAAGCTTAGGAATAGAAAACGAAAAAAGTGTCTTAAATTAGGACTTTCCAAATATGCTGGCAAGAATATTCAAATTGATGTAAGATAAGTTGTTAAAATAATATTTCCAACTATAGAGTTTTTTTTTATTCAATCAAATCTGAAGGTCTGAGAAATGTTATAAAACTGACTAGCATATTTTGCTCACTTCAATCGCTGTGCTAGCATCCCACCTGGTTAGTTCTTATCCTCAGTTAAGTCGTGTTCCTCCACAATTTCGGTTGGCTGAGTCTTGCTGGGTCATTTGTTAGAAATACGGAATCTACTGGCCTTGCTCACGCTCAAACAGATGCTAAAACATCCCTAATACCGCGCCTAATACCCTCTCCGTTGGTCATGGTTTTATTATGCATTTGAATTTGTCAGCTAAACTTGACTACGTGTGTACTCTCACTGTTTGCTCGTCACACCTGTTGTAGTATTTGGTGCTGACTCGTTCGACTGAGTTCGTTGCATGCCTATTGTCTGAAACTCTTGACATGGGTACGTTTCCGATGTACGAATTCGAGCTTATTAGACAAATTAAAGGCAACTAGTTGTTCCCCGGCGTAACATACGCCGGTCTAGCTGATACCACTGATTCACTCGGCTCTAATAGTCAGCACTATTGAAGCAATAGTGTTTGTTAGAGTGCATATTCGTTCTCATTGTCGGCCGCTCGCCCTTTTTCTTTGCTACCGTGACAAGAATGAACCCGCTCGCCCTCTTGCTGATTGTTCCTGGGTAATAGCCAGCATTATTGAAAAATGGGTTATATGATTGAATTTTCACTTGTTAAAATGTACACGGATAAAAATTGATGATTTTTAATTGAAATAATCAAATCATATCAAAAACCAAAACTGGTAAAAGGGGCCGCCAAGTTTCGAATGGTTCGGTTCTACAAAGGAGTGATATCAACACACCAAAATATTCGCCAAGTTAATCGCACCGCTTAATAATTCGAAAGTTAAATGAAAACTAGAACATTGCTACTTTCGCTAGCAATGTTCAAGTTTTCATTTAACGTCCAAAGTATTATTCGGAGCGATTAAGTTGGCGAATGTTTTGGTGCGTTGATATCACTCCTTTGAAGGGCCGAACCATTCGAAACTTGGCGGCCCCTTTTACCAGTTTTGGTTTTTGATATGATATCACTCTTTTTTTTTTAATTGTGTGTTGACTCAACTCCACTACCGTGCAGATGAGTAATAAAGTGCCACGTCAACAAAAAACTGGTTTTCAACAATTTGCTACTAACTTTTGCCTATAGGCCGAACCATTCTCAACTTAGTCACCTCTTTATCGGCTTTAGGTTTGGTTTTAATTTTGTTGTAATATGTTGTATTTAGTTAGTTTTGGTGTGTTGATATCACTCCTTTGAAGGCGCAAACCACTCTCAACTTGATGGCCTCCTTACCAGTTTTTGGCTTTGTTTATTTTCTTTGTTTTTACACTTGTTTTTTTTCGTGAATTGGACGAGAATACAATTTCTTTGCAACGTTGTTTAGATTTATCGTGGCACACTAGTGTGTGCCTAGGCGTGCACATGTCAGTACACACGTTCTCATTGTCGGAACTTTGGCTGTCCAATGAGAGACGATGCCGACAATACTAACAATGGTTATAACAATATTTTCGTACTTACGCGCCCTCCCACGCCATCCCTGTTACGCCCGCAGGCTCCAAACCATAAAAGATACGCAGTTCGTATTGTAGTGCACCCATTCGTCCAATTTCATAGCTGGAAGCCTTCCAGTTATCTCGGAATCGATGAATAATCACCCTATGGGAATTAACATGGGGATGAGCGGACTAGCTAGCTAGCTAGCTAGTTAGTAACACATTTTCAACGTTATTGAGGGACTGATTTTGCATTGAAAGCAGCATAGGTGGCATTCAAACACGAATTAATTTTTGTAAGGTGGGTCATTGCTCTCGATTTCAACACAATTTAAGCTTTTGTACTGCATTATTATTTTCCCCCAAGTACCTGAAATGTGCCCAACTATGCTTCAAGATATAAGACACTGACGCAATGGCGTCGCGCTACAATGGTTTACAACCTCGACAATTGACTTGATGTGATGTTTGTTGTGATGTTTGTTGCCTAACTTGGCGCGACACACTAGCGTGTGTCTAGAAGTACAATTGAGAAAATTGCGTCTGTTTAAGTGCAGTTGTTTTTTAAGTTTTAAATATATGATTCGTAAAGCACAACAGCAATTAAACAGATGCAATTTTCTCAATTGTACATTTGATTATTTCAATTAAAAATCATCAATTTTTATCCGTGTACATTTTAACAAGTGAAAATTCAATCATATAACTGTAACAGCTGGAATTCGCCGAGGGGGGTGAATCGGGAACCACTGTACACTTATTTTTTTATTTACAAGACCAAGCCTAAATTCTGAATACCTTTATTTATTACTGTTTACTCCAGCTATCTGATTCAGAAAATTGCTTTACCGGAATACTCCTTAACCATAAACAATTGTTCCCCCAACAATACTCACAAAGAAACACGTAGTTCGATAAAATAAGTCAAAACCAACTCTTAATATTGAATGCTTTTTTTCCTAGTCTATTAAAGTCCTACACCAGTTAATACAAAGTCGTTAGTACAAGTTAGATTAGATCTTGATTAAATAATGTTCCAATAAAATAAAAACTTCAGACTTCGCACTTCAAACCGTTAAGTTACGTTATAAAATCGATCTACAAAATCAATTACCTTTTACCAAAAAACGTTGTAAACAAGTTATAAAATTCGTTATGGAGTTACCAAATTCGTTCTTAGTCAAAATTACTCAAAAATCAATCCACACAAATAGAAAAAAAAAAAAAATATTCGCAAAAAAAAACGTTTCAAAGTTAAATAAACGTTACGCAAAAATTACAAATCAATTAAAAATAAATTCACATTAGGCCCAAGGTTACAACACACAATGCACAATTATCGTTTCCCAATTTACCCACTTACTGTTAATACTTCTCAGTTCCAACACTCACCAATTCGCAGTTTCTTTCCTTTTTCCCTCTCTCAAGTAAGGCGCTTTTGCTGCTTGCGCTGAGGGCCAGACTCCACTTTCGTTTCAACTTTCCAAGTTCTACATTTTAACTTTCTTTTCTGCGCACTAATTTTTTTCCCGTTGGGGAATTTCAAGGTGAGAGGGTCTTAGCCGCTTTGGGCTGTGGACGCAACTGACGATTTCACTCGCGTGGTCCGGTTTTGAACCCCTTCTAATTCGAAGCTTACACACTTGGGGCAGCACTGTGCTCTACGTTATAATTTCTTATTGGTTAATTACTACTACGCCATTATAGCTTCAGGCCATAAGTTAACGGGTTCTGCAAAGTGGCGACACTTTTAAACGGCGACAAAATCTGTCACTCAGGGGTGGTCAGGATGGTGGCGACTTTTCTTCGACAAGTGACCAATATCGAAACTAATTTGTATTTCCCTCAGGAATCCGTGACGTATAAACAGTCGCGTGACGTATGACATGATTCAAACTTGAATCAAGCTTCGTAAAAATCGAAAACTAACTTCCTTTCTGCAATGTGTCGCAACGCCCAGCCAAACAGAAAACTGCCTAGAACAAACGTTTTTAACTCAAATAAAATATTGTTTGTAGTAACCATGCAACATTAATTATACATAAAAAATAGTGGGCCACTAGTACTTACCAATATTTCAACACTATTTCAATACTATCTCAATTTTTTAAACACCAGTCTTCAGATTATTTATTCATGGCTCAAGAGAACTCAAAACCGACACATTCAAGTTCATTTAAAGGTGCTGTCCTTCTCCCCTGTTATTTAAACACACAATCAAACACCTGTAAATCTCACGGTTCAAGGAAAGTCCGGTTCTGCTTGGTGATTTAAATAAATGACCATATTGTGTTTGCAGTCGTATCATTGTAATTAATGTTTGATTAATTATAGTGTAAGTGTAAGTTGTGTTAATTTCACTATTGAACACAGTTCACCAAGGACGGAGCCATCTACTGTCAGTTAATTCCTTAAGTCTTTTAATTCTTTTCATTCACCACTGGTAACGGGTAAAAGTTGCTTCGCACCCAATTCTAAAGTATGTGGAGCTGCACGCAGATAAACGTACTGTCCAAACTACGCAGGTGGGAAAAGTAAAGGTTTCGGAAAATTCAATCATTAAAGAGAATAGCCCTGCAATTGTCCTGTAAAACAAACACGTAAGCCCTATCACACTCTGCTAAAAGTTTATTCTCATTCACTTATTCTCAGTTCATTCTTTTCAGTTCGCTTATCAACTACGCAGGCTATCTCTTGATTGATATTTAGCGCTCTTATGGTCTTTTCACCACTTCTCTTGGGTTTCTCGTAAAACCAGTCTCTGCAGGGTGCCAATCAATGAACGGACAAGTCAAGGTGGTCGGAATTTGAGTCATATCGCAAGCACTCGCCAGGTAGGTCGGGCATTCTAGGCCTGCCCTAGTGACGTTATCATTTCCCCTGGAGTGGCCTCTTCACATCCGCCAACTTGACTCCTGTGCGCTACATCAACAGTTTTTTCGACGAAAACTAGCTTTTAGTTGACCGTCTGGATAAAATTGGGGTGATTAGTCTTTCACCGAGATCTTCTTCCTCTCTCTCGGTCAAAAACCCCTAAGCACTAACGCATTTCAGCTCACAGCAATAGGAGAATAAAAGTAAATAAATGTTGCTTTAGTACCCTTTTTCATATGAAAGGATATTTTTGTTAGGTGGTCAGCATGTGAAGTCCCAATCGATGAACTTGGCGGCAGACCATCACAGTTCATTCTTCTTGTCGTAACGGGTTACCAAAAACTCCGTTACATAACTCCTTTCTTACGGCACACTTGACGTTTTTGTTTGTAATATATATAGATCTTTGGTGATGTCACGCACAACGGCGATCTCAATTGGTACGAACAGTCTGGGTCCGTTTATTGGCTTTGAATGGAGTGCTATTTTTGGTTTACCATTCAGAATAAACACTTTTAGGGCAACGAACAGTCAATGTTTAGACCACCGAAGCAGCTGCTACAAGCGAACGAAGCAGTGAATATTTCGTACGATGTTTAACAATTAACGGGTGATATTATAATATGTTACGTTTCCCAAAATTTATTACACGCATGGAAGCAAGCATTTTTAATGAAGCAGACAGTTTGCACTTTATTTAAGCACGTTTCAGGCAACCAATCATTCCGATGACGCATAATCATTTTGTCAATAATCATTTGGTGCGATCTTGAACAATAAAAGGGCGCACACATACGGACTGGTTAAAATGGTTGCAAGCAATGGTTGTGGCTGTTGGCTTGTTTCCGATTTTCCTTAGTATTATTTCCAGCGATTTGTACCTATTTATTTCTCAATTCTTGTCCATTTACCGCAGTAACGGTGCTCTACCAAGACGCGTGCACGCAACAATGGTCGCACTGTACAAGCAGTGCTTGTTTAAAACGCCAACTTTAAAACGCTTTAACTTGAATCTGGAAGGGTGCATACGAAACAAATATGCCTTTTTATCGAAATTAGGTTGCCAATTTTAAGGCTGTACTCGCCTCATTTGGTTTAAAACTAAGATTTCAGCTGAAGTACAGATTTTTCCAGTTTGCTCATCGCCAAATTAAGCAAAGACATAAAGGATTTATGAAGAGCACTTAAGAGGATTTATTAAGAACACTTTCGCTCCTGACCCAAAAAATGTCAAATGTCACAGGCAACTGACCGATTTTGACTGTTGCACAAAAATCGTGGACAATCGTTCCAAATTTATTTTTAACATTTTCACTTTTCAAAATTTTAGATAAAAATACAAACTTTTTAGTGGCACCAATGATTTTGTGATTAATTGGTTTTAAATATTTTTTATAAACAAAAGAAAATTGTGTAAAATAACAAAATACTAAAAAGCGCGTGGCAGCCATCTTTGTACCAAGACTCTAGATAGGTAAGACAGCCAAACTCAGGTGCAACTTTGCAGCTGTTGTACTGTATGGTAGTGGCCTCTAGTGGCAGAAATTGGCACTAAACACTTCAAATTACACGCTGTGTGTCATTGACAATGGACGTACTGGTAGACTTGATGTAGCAGTTACTACAAACTCAAGGACGTACCAGTACGTCCTTCGTCAATCTGTAACAGTTGTGTTGGACGTACCAGTACGTCCAGCGTTGCGAAAGTGTTTTTAAAGGATTTATTAAGAGCATAAACGGTCAGAAACAACGCGCTCTGCTACAAATTAACATATAATAAACAAGAACAACAACTTAAATGAATAAAGAATTAAATCAAATCAAACAAAACATTTGGCCAGCCAAAGATGCCACATTCCGCGCGACCAGCAACAGCACTTGCATGGCGGCAGCGATATTGGGACCCGCACCGAAAATGCGGTCAGGTTTGTAGTCGACGGTTATCCGATTTTCTTTCATTCTTTGTTTTGTGGGGCAGAGGGGCTCCACAGTGGGTCACCATTCCCTTAACAAATCAATCTATCAATCAATCAATCCAATTTTTTAGGCATTGAAGGATTGCAAAGCCAACTACTGCTATTACATCAGTATTTTTTTTTTTTTTTGCAGTTTCCGGTTGTTTTGTTTCATCAGAAATATCGGTCAATTTCTGTATTATTCGTGAATAGAAAGTACAACATATTTTGTTTTGTCGTTGCGGTATTTTTGTAGTTCCTCGCCAATAAAAACAAATCGATGCCTCCCCCCCCCCCTACCTCCTTGGTAAGCGGAAAAAATATCCCCTGGAAAAAATATCCACGGTAAAAATATCCCAGTAAAAAATAAAACATGAATTTGGGGCAATATTAAAACACCTTCTTTATGAGTATCTAGTCGTAATTTATACCATTGTCATGTAGTAAAAAAAAAAACGTCTGATGGTGGACCTCCGTTTGTACTCCATTCCCCTAACAAAAAAATAAGGAATGGAACGAAACCTATCTCCCTAATAACTAATTCGAGTATTACTAACGTGATAGGTCTATTAGTGGCATACTCAGGAAAATATTTGAAGAGTAGCCCAGCCCTCCTTTCCTCAACTAAGCATACACATCGATGGTCAGTACACATTTCATGTATCTTTAAAACATGTTTTTTTTTTGCTTTTTTTTTAGCTTGAAGGCTCAAGATTTTTTTTTCTTTTCTTCAGGGCGCCGATAAACGAGATTTGGTGGTGTACAACTCAATTATCAGTGATGTAGCTACGTCAGCAGCCAACCAAACCCTCCACTGCGTCAGCCAGCATCCACGAGAAGGTTATTACCAACATGTGTAAAAGTTTAATTTGGTGCCATACCAATGATCGAAGCTGTCGACATCAGCGGTTTACTCCCAACAGGCAGTATCAGCGGGAAATGATTAAAATTGGTGCGCGTCAACATTCCGATTCCATGTCGTCGTTGTATGTAATCCGCCGATAATATATAATTTACAAACGCAGATTTCCTGAAAGCGTAAACCACAAACATTAGAATGTGATTTTAATCGAAAACCAATATTTACTGTTTGCCGCCCGACCTAAGATAGCAACGCCGTTGCTTGTTATCGACGTATTTTTACAGACATAACAACTCTCGCCCCCTTTTCGGTTTTCGCCATTCAGTTATAACTTGTTTTTGTGTCGACTTCTATTGTGGGTTTGATGAGAATAGGCTTTTTAGGCTTCCAGGTTTTTTTTTTTATTGATGGGACGGAATTTATCTGACTGACGTCAAGAGTACAGCTGGTGTAGGACAGGAAAAAAAATGGGATTGAAGAAACTTAAGCATCTGAAGCATGGACGTACAATAAAGCAAATCGTGTCAATTTGGCTGATGTAACGACTAATTGGGCAATGGCGATGGTGAAAATTATCAATGTGAAAATTTATACATATAAAATTCCTCTAAATAGAAAGGTAGAGATGAAGATAAGACGGTGTGACCTTTTGCACATTCACAGTCGTATGAAAGTTGTGATATCCACCTTAAACCAAAACTGGTATAAACTGGCCAAGTATCAAAAAAAGGGTCGGCTTTGAAAGCAGTGATATGATTCAATCAGGGAAAGCCCACCAAGGTTAATCCTATTAGCCAAGTTAATCGTGTCGTATATTTTGGACATTAAATGAAAACTTGAAAACAGTTACGGCGTTAACATTTGATTCTTATTTTATTTTATACATTCATTTTTTCCTAATTGGATAAAAATGATTATAACTGTAATGCATTTTATACTTGACGTAACCCATAAGTTGATGTAGAACAGTCTAAAAAAAAACCCGTGCCAGGAAGCCAAACAAGAGCAACCTAAACCTGGGGACAAAGCTTGTTGCTGTTGCTGCAAGCAGATCGAAGAGAAACTTAACGTTAAATGGAGCAAACGATTGGATTCATTAAGCGATACTCTAGCCGTTTTTCTAGACTCCTTTAAGGACTTCATGTCTATCAGTATGTCAACCATGGAATCAAAACTTGAAAATGTTGTACTTCATCGGTCACTGAAGTTCGTGGACACGATTGACAAGTTCTCGAAGTCTGAGCAAAATCTTGTTCCGTCCATGAAAACCACTGCCAGGACTCAAAAATTTAAAGTCAGTACCGTATTACTGCAGTCACCAGCTGGGGAAGTTCAGGTTGCATCCACTCATGTTGATCCACTTATTGATAAACAAAATTTGAATGTAACCATGGATAGTCAAACCATCGGTGTGGGATCTGGACCTACCACTACCATTGCAAATACATTACATAAAAACGAAAGAATACATAAAAATAACTGCTTACCTCGTGACCCAGCAAAAAAGATGAAAGCATGGGACAACCTCCTTCTCACACTTGAAAGAAATAATCCAACCCATCCGGATTCGCGTTTTCTTGCAAACCACCACTTTAGGAACCATAGTTCGGACCTCATCTCTGAGCCCAGTCATACAAATTCGTTTAGCAACCATCAGAATCAAAGGAATAAGAAAATAATCAATGTGGGTGATTCCCACGTCCGTGCTATTAGACTGTGGAAACGTCTAGGAGACTCTTTAATCTGGACATACCCGGGCCTTCGCGTAGAACAGCTGGCCGAAAAACTGCCTGCCGTACTTCATGACACATCTGCGGACCCAGTTCTGATTTTGTGTGCCGGTGGTAACAATATCGATGATAAGACACCATTAGAAATTGCAAATAGTATAAAGGACGCAGTTCTTGCCATTTGGCAAATAAAACCTGGTGCTAGGGTAATATGCTGTGGTTTGTTGCCCCAACCAGGAAACAGAAGCAAAAAGAAACATCAGTGTTACAATAACCTAATATGTGTAAATAGTGAGCTGTATCGAGTGTGTTTAAGTATGGGCATTGGTTTCGTGTCAATGTGGAACCAAATTCTTGGCAGACACGGATTCTTTGCACGCGATGGTATCCACTTAACCAACCACGGAAAGAAAATACTATCAAACGAAATATCAAATGCAATTTCATGCCCTGATTATCAGGGAAACTGGGGTCATTAATAAGTGATCCCCACAAACCATACTTGGTAGACAAGCATCAAGTTGTAAACCCAATTGGTTATCAAAGTAATTTACAGTGTGTACTTGTTAATGCTTGGAGTATCTATGCAAACTTGCAAGCCTTTATTTTCCTTTTAGCCTCTGGAATGCACGACATTGTTTTCGTGACTGAATCATGGTTGACTCAGGCACACTCTAACCGCATGATTATCGGTAACACACCTTACACTGTAATTCGAAGGGATAGAAAAATTCGAGGTGATGGATTACTGATTGCTCTGAAAAACACTTGATTTATGAGATCGTGGGCAGAGGAGCAAATAGCGAATCCCTGTGTGTGGATATACTGGATACTAAACTTCGTTTTTTGTTGGGTTATTTACCTGATAAATATGATTTAAATGCTATCGAGGGTTTATGTTCAGATGTTAGGTATTTTTACAGTACCAAAAGCGTCGAGTTGGTTGTGCTGGGCGAGTACAACATGTCATTCATAGACTGGAGTGCTTCCTCTGCCGCTCATAGGAACGGTCAGCTTTTTCTAGATTGTATGTCTGAATTGGGTTTATCACAGCTGGTTGAGAAGCCGACAAGGGGTACTAACATCCTGGATCTTATCTTGGTGGAAAATGACCGCAGTGTTTTTTATATTGAAGTTCTGGAGCATATGGGTGGTAGTGATCATAATATGGTG
>JAHWFP010206333.1:0-11695 GCA_023313725.1 Lithobius niger | reverse complement strand
AAACAAAAGTAGTCGATGAAAGTAATGCCCAAGGACTCAAGAAAAAACATACAGGTTATAAGTTGTAGTTACATTCACTTATAGCCTCTAAAAGCCCCAAGTTAACCCATCAAAACAAAAAGCAGAAAGCTTAAAAGCACTTAAACCATGCGCAATGGCTATTTGCCGTGATGTCACCATGAGTTAGCCAATGACCAACGAGAACAACGGCTGTTTAGCCGTCTGACTGGACTAGCCCAGTAACGTGATACGCACGTCACAGCAAACAGCCATGCCTGGTATAGTTATTAAAAATATAACCAGAGTAGCCATCAAGTGGAGGTGAAAGACGAAATCACGACGTTTCGGTTCCTAACTCGGAACTGTTTTCAAGTGAATGGTTTAAAACATGTCAAACAACTTAAAATTAATAAAACAACAGCTGAGCAGAAAGGGTCATGGTTATAAACTTTACAAGTCATCTTATGGATGTAAGGTCTCATACTAAAATTAAAAATTAAAATAAAATAAAATAAAAGCCGTCACAATTGGAAAGAATGTGCCAACAGTCAGCTTCCTAAATCACCCATCAAAACTCACCACCGTTGGAGACAGTTTTGGCGTCACGTGCGCTACTTGTTGTTACGTTAGCCATTCAGACCTTCCAAAACTCCAGTCAGAACACAACAAGCTCAACGAAGCATCCCGAGGATCGGAACTGACGTCACACCTCGAACCTACTGATAGATTTTCAAGGGATTATGGGAGACGTCAACCACAACAATCCGAATAGAACAGGTAGTTGATTTTTAGATGCGCACGAGGTAAGAACGTATCAACCCGGTGAATCCAATGGAAGCGTAGAAAGTGTGACTTTCATTTGAAAAACACTTTTGTGAGCTAGTTTTGCTCACGGTTTGTTGTGTGTTGGAGGTGCGAATCTGTCTCCAACAGTGGTGGGTTTTGATGATATGGATTATAGATGTAAAACAGTGTGATACTTACTTTTATATTTTCGATGAGAGAGTCCTTCCCGATTTGGTTGGTGTGCACAGAAAAACCCTCTGGTGTTGTTCCAAAACCTGTGCTTTGAGTAAAGTTGTCAAATATTCGTCCTTGAATTGAGCCTAATGCGAAACATGCCACAGTCAATAGTTCTAAATACATTGTTATGTCCAAAATGGATCCAGTTTCGACAGAAACACATCACTGTGTACTTCTAAATTTTGCGTTTATGTGAAATAGGGCTGAGCCAACTTTGTTTGATCAATCGTAACTATTTAAAAATATTGTACGTGTATTTATGATGATGTCGCATTATCTCATAGCATGAAGTCACAGAGATTTTATCTATTTATTTATTTTTCCTTAACATGCCTTTTTTAAAAATCACCTTTATAACAAGCCATGTGATTTTATCAAGATTAACTGACTTAAAAAAATATAATTTAAAAGCCGTGTTAATAATATTTTGCTATATGGCGTAAGGCGGATTTACACAGCGATCGTACTTTGCATTATCACAGCTAGAAGCTCGAAATACTGTGAAATTCCAACACTAGTTAGTCTAATCAAAGTTAGTCTAAAACAAACCCCACAAAGTGAAAGAACCCACCAAGTTTCAGCCAGTCAAAATAGTAATATGAGAACAAAATTAGAACATTAGATGCCAAGCTAATCCCACCGACTATTGCTCAGACGTTAAATGAAAAACTTGACTATTGCTAGTTGAGCTTTTTTTTTTTTTTGGAAAATTCCTTTAACGTCCTTTAACGTGTGCTTTCTTCTCCATGGCATCATAGGAGTTGAGTTGTGTTTGAATGGATAAGCAACTCCCAGCTCAAATGCATAGCCGAAGTGCGTAGTCTTCGATGGCAAGCGTGACTCACGAATGTACCCAGAATACAAAGCGCGTCTGCTACTTCCGCCTGACCAAGCCGCCATGAGGTATTCGCGGTTGATCCGCTCGTAGGCGGTGGAATTTTCTGTGAAATACGCCCTGTACTACATTGTTTATGATGTATCAAACGTAGGCAACATAGGGCCTTAGGCTTCGGGCAGATGACCAGGAGTGGTTAACGCTCGTTAAACCCTTTTTTTAAACGTAGGTAAGATAAGAGATTGTTATGTTGCCAGGCGTTACGTGCCATTGTGTTTTGTAACAAAGTTTGACAGTCTAACGAAAGCTTAACGCCGATTGTTGGGGAAGTAAATATCGTATTTTTGTAACACGAGACGGGGTGCTTATGAATGCATGATATTTGCAAGAAAACCGGTGTAGAATGAGTCATCTTCTTGTGACAACAGTAAGTTTAACCAAGTAAAAATGTCGTAGCAGCAAAAAAATTGAATAAATTACTAAATCCAATTTAGTACCGTTATACCAGTTCAGTTCCGCGTTATACTAGGCGTCGTCTGCTTTCTCCGCCATGTTGAAAGATGGTTTAGAGGGATTAAACCTAGTGCGTTGGGTGTAAATTTCCGATCGCGCAGCCGCGAGTGCCGATTGGCGTGGCGGTACGTCCTTTGACGCTGCGCTCTTAAACTTCCGATTTAGTCAAGTTGCTTATCCACCAAAACACAACTCAACTCCTATGATGGCATTAGCACGGCCGGCAGACAGAGAGTTCGTTTGCGCACGAGAATTAAAAAAAAACTGGACAGGCGGCGGGGAGGCCCAGAATGCAATGCTGCAACATGTGACAATGGGGCAACTAGGCGAGACGCACAAGATTGGATTGTAGCTCACTCGAACAAGATGCAACGATGCTCAGGCACGGGGAAAGTAACATTGTTGTGGTAGCTTCGGGCTGCGGCTTCATTACACGGCCTATTATGGCGCGTTTATGCACGGACTCGCCTTTACATTCTCGCAGCTAGAACTCAATCGCGATGGCAAAGGTGACATTGCCATGGTAACAACGCTAAATGGATTAGCTAAATCCGACATCGTTTGAGTAAATACTTGCGGTCTTATAATTCGTGCCAATAATATAAAGAATTCCTCATGACGAAACAATTTTCCCAAACGCTTCTGAACTCACGTTATTTGCTGTTTTCGTTGCGAGGCGGCAGACATAAAACCGCCGCCATGTTGGAATTTGAGGTGATTTCTAGCTTCTAGCTGCGAGAATGCAAAAGCGAGTGGCTGCATAAACGCACCCTTAGAGTTCGTTTGCGCACGAGAATTTCAGAAAATTGGACAGGCGGCTGCGGCGGGGGCCCAGAATGCAATGCTGCAACATGTAACAATGGTCAACAATAGGCAAGGTGCACAAGATCGGATTGTAGCTTACTCGAACAAGATGCAACGAATTTCTTGTATAGGTTAAGTATAGGTTAAGTATAGGTTAAGTTTTAGAATGGAGAGTGTAGCGTGTGGGCTCGTAGTCTCCGGTAAGAGAAATAAAAAATAAAAAATAAAGATGCAACGATGCTCGGGCAGGGAGAAAGTAACATTGTCGTGGTAAGTAGTGTATGGTACTATTAGTGTGCATTAATATGGCGTTGTGTACGGTTCCTAACAGAAATCAATACTAAACTTCGGTGCACAAACCTCTTTCCTAACTAATTCAGTGCTATTAGAGATTTTCAGTCTGTAACAGTTCCAATGCAATTCGTGTTTGAAGATTTCAAATTTTCTCCGTAACAGATTTCAATGCTGAGGGGAAAGCCTAGCATAACGTTGTTGTGTGCAGATTAGTATTGAGCTAACGCTCGCCAATGTTGAGCGCGACGTTGTTGTGTGTAGATTAGTATTGAGCTAACGCTCGCCCAATGTTGAGCGCGGCGTAACAGATTTTCAATGCTGTGTGAGCTCACATGTCGTGTTGTGCGCACGATAGCATTGAGGCCCGCAGGCTAGAGTTCTGCGCGCGCGGCGAGTTGAGTGTGTTGGAGGAGAGGGGGGGGGGGGGAAGAGAAGCATGGAGCGAGCGCTTGGCTATAGTTTTAAAGATATTTTGTTGCGTCCAACTGTTTGTCAAACAAAATTGTCTATAAGGAAAGGCAATTTGTTGATAACTATAACGCTTTTTAATCTAGATTCTATTATTAAAAATGGAATGCTTCTTCCATTTTCGCGATGTTATAATCCCAGTACTAGTGTTGGGTACGGCTTCAGCTTGTGCTGAAATCGATGGGTTAGGGCTACTTTTTTGTCAAATCCAGGGGTGGGTAGGCCTACTTCCGTACCAGTTTATGATACATCATTCGAATCTACTTCCCCCATTGGACTCGTTGCTCTCTTCCGACGAAATCGATGGGCCAAGGCTGGCTATATCACCAATTTCCGAAGTTGTATCTGACTCACCCCTTCCTCTCGACGACGGACTAAGGCTGGCAACGCTATCAATTTGGTCGTTTCCAGAATTCTACTCCACGTCCGAACCGAGCTCGCTTGCCGACGCAGGGGTGTAATCCATGCCACTTAGTTGAAAATAAACGGACTGAATAGATTTCTTCCACTGGGGACGTAGGCTAAATAATAATAAAAAAAACAAAAAGAATATTCATAGGATACGCCTCTTTCTAGCCTTAAGGCTATGAGCGGCTTCCTTTTACTTGTCCTAATTTATCTAGAAAAGTTTGCGAATGGGCGAGTGTATTATTTTTTGCTCATTAGTTTTGTGTGGGTGTAACGCGTTTCGCCCTTACCCCATGAGCGAAGTAAAGTTATTCACCTCCCAGTTTTTAAGTATATATGCAAAAAAAATGTTCCCACCCAAAAAAATTAGCGTAGATGGAGGCCTGTAGTTTTTTCTTTTAGCCAAGATGCTATATAATTAACCAACACGGGCACGGCCGTTTTTCACGACGGTTTGGCAGGGGCGGACCTCTAACCCCCTCAGGCGTTCTTTTCTGATACTCGAGTCAATTGCACACTCATCCTCCCCTTCTCCTTTAAACGTATTCAACTCCACCTACACCCACGAAATTAACATTACATAATTACAGCGCCGATATTTTATACATGTCGTGGGACAGAAAAAAATAAGCCGCCGCTTTTTAGTATATACTAACTTCTCGAATCCACCTACACCCAGCAAATTAACATCGCAATGTTACATAAATATAAGGTTGAGGCAAAGCTTATATTTTATGGCTGTCATAGATTACAAAAAAAAAATAAGGCGTCCGCTTCTTATCATGCAAGGCTGTTCTCAAACCCACCTGCACAACTGTAATTAGCATAAGAATGTTGTATAATTTCGTGGGAACCACTCAGCCTCCGAAGGCAAAGCATGCATTTTATGTATGACAGGCTACATAAAAAAAATAACGCGTCGCTTTTTAGCATGCATTAGCCTCAGGCTATCACGCTCTGTTGCCTGATTGGTTAGCTACGTACAGAAAATATGTATTAGCTTTAGGACTAATAAGCCTCCATATTAGGCAATGAATTCTGTCCTGTTCATTCCATTGGTCAGTAGGCACATTTTTGCGTACGGGCCGTCCATATAAATACCACCCAACATTCGCTGTGCCGCAACCTCAGTCCATTTTCGCTCGAGACAACGAACCAGCTCATCTGAATGTAAGTACCGAGTCATTTTTAATAGTAGCCATTCTTAGTTTTAAAATTTATAAAGTTTAATATTTTTTTATTCAGGCCTAATACGTTAGCCATGTATTCTAAAATAAGTACGGCTGTTTTTCCCTGTTTCTTGCTATATTTTAAAATAAGCAAGTCTGTAGAGCCCTCGTTTTTCCTTTTCTCACAATAATTAAGAGATTTTTTAGCATGTAATGTTAAATGAACGTGAAGTATTAGGCCTTAGCACTCGCAATGTTATTGAAGTTTTTAACTTTTTCCCTCTTTTTAATAGAAAATATCACCTCTTACCAAACTCAATGGCAGACGTAAAGCAGCTAATGACGAGCCTAAACCCAAAGGTTGATGTAAAACAACGCATTATTTATTTAGGCAATGACGTGTTCGCTCAGGCTTCATCATTCATGAATAAACCATATATTCACGTCCGGAAAATGATTGTACCATCTAGCGATTTAAGTCCATCGAAAATAGGCATTACTTTCGATACAATTGCTTGGGAATCCTTTATTCAGCAAAGAGATGAGTTGAACGCCATTTTCTTAAACAAAGAAAGTAATAATGCGTTCACAAAGTCGTGGTCGTTTGGAAAACGACTTAATCTTATTTTGAATCGCCACTCAAATTTTTATAAAACCACGGCGATTTTTTGCCGCGATGACGGTAGAAATATAGTACTCGATCAGGCCCAACTTGCTGGTTTGTTGAACTATCAACATTCTATTACGGAGAGTCTTAACGAAATTGTTGCCAAACTCAACACTTCCCAAGTTTAAAATGCATTTATTTTCTCTCTCTTTTCGCAGCTTAATGGCTACCAATTGTTTTGCACTCTCAGGTCTGAATACGTTACGTGTAACACCTGACACAACTGGCATAAAAATCGTTATAGGCAAGCCGCCCAAATATGTAACGATTACTCAACAGGAATGGATGTCGCTTATAAATAAAATATACCATCGCGAGGCCGGACAGCAACTAGATTTGAAGACTGGGGAGTTGCATTGTAAATTAGTGAGCGAAGATATTATTTCTTTGAGGGCTAGAGACAATGCAATTGTTCTCACTGAATTGGATTTTCTACACTTTTATTATTTACTGCCGGCAGTAAGCGATACAATCGCGGCTCTCCATCGCATAATAATGAACACAATGAGTGGTGTTTCTGACTCTGATACGAAGTCAACGCACGTCCATTCTCCCGCCTTCTCTACCACCCCAGTTACTTCACAAAAGCGGAAGGAAGCCTTTACATCGAAACAAACAAAAAAAATTAAGTTTTGCGCAGAATTCCCTCCACTGAGTGGCATTGAAACGGTGGAAGGAAATAAAATCGAGAAAAAAAGTACAAAATACCAACAGGACCAAGAAGCGGTACATTCTACCAGTGGCAACAACCTTCTTAACAGACGTAAGCATTAAATCAGCACTCACGAAAGTGTTTTATAGCCTAGAGTGCAAAACAGTTATAATTTTTCTTCCTTTTTTCTATTTTTTTTCCCTTTCTCAGCAGCCTTCTCGCCACCGCATCAACAGTGGGGTGGGGGAGGGAAAAATGGAGATGGGAGGGGGGAGAGGGATGGGGGAGGGGAGGGCTCGTGCAAGGAGTCACACATGTTTAGCGTCGTAAAAAGTAGAGGGAAAATAAATAAAAAATTCAAAACAACATCGGCAGTTTACGAAGTGAAAATTAAGCCAGTAACTGCCCACTATCTATCGCAAAATAAACTCGACCCAGTACAGTACATCGACATTGTATTCGACCAAATTTTCGCCCAAATTTTAGCTTCCACTCACCTTCACGATTTGGTGGGCGTGACTCTCTGCGGAGTCGGAGTTGAAAATTCTTTGTTTCTTCCATTTATTAAAAGGCAGCATTTTTTAATTGAGAATTTATTATCATTACTGCTGAAATTGAACCAGTCAGGAAAAAGTTTAGACATTTTCTCAAAATGGGAGCTTAAAGTAACAGTTATTGATGTATCGGATGGTTCTGGAACGTTTCCCAAGAAAAAACAGGCACGCACAAATGTGTCCTTATGGCTTCAATCAGGACAGCGCAAATCCATCATATTTATCAAGAACGACAGCGACAATCTTTGTTTATCTCGCAGTTTGGTGGTTTGTATGGCTCACTGGGATGATCGACCCCTGTACAAGAAACTACGAAATTCCCCACAACTCCAAAAGCAATGTGGGATGGCCCTTCATGAGACCGCTTCGGTCGCTTTACGTCCGGATGGGTATAGCTTAATTGACACGCATGAATTTCAAAACTATTTGTCGACTCTGGGTTTTCAGATCGTGGTATTCGAGAGGATAGGAACTAAATGTCAAATTGTATACGAGGGCCCGCCGGCTCAGAAGAGGATCTATTTGTTTTTACATAGCGCACATTTCGTCGGAGTCCTCAAGCCCCGGTTTCTATTTAACTCACGCTACTTCTGCCATGTATGTATGCGACCTTACAGTCACAAAGAACGTCACAGCTGTAAAAAAATTAGGTGCCTAAGCTGTCATAGCGTTAAGTACCGCTGCTTCCTGAAACAGTGGATTCTATGTCCTATCTGTAACCGTCTTTTTCGCAACAGCGTCTGTTTCAACAGGCATTTTTCCATCCAACCCCCCTTTAAGAATACAACTGTGTGCAAGTCTCTTCATAAATGCAAGGTTTGTTCTTTGACTTATCAAGGCGCCCGAAACACATTCCATCACTGTGGAAAAAGACGATGTAAAGTGTGTAAACGATGGGTCCTGCCTGAACACCGCTGCTACATCCAGCCTTTACCAATGCCAAAAGCGCGCAAGAAACCAGCTCGAATTATAGCTTACGACTTTGAAACGACGCAGAACAAGCGGGTGCTTGACCAAAAGGACAAAGAATTTTTCCTCCATGAAGTGAACCTCGCTGTAGTTAACGTCTCTTGCGAGGCGTGTTTTTCTTCCGACAATTGTGAGTTATGTGGTGAGAAAATCGTGATCTTCGACAATGGAGAGGCTACTTTGGGCGAATTTTGTGAGTGGCTGTTTACAACTCATGCCAATGATGCTGATGCATGTGTGGTAGCTCACTCAGCTTCGACTTTTGATTTAGTTTTAATCACGCGTTGGGCGCTAGATAAAGGTGTTAAACCATCCTCGATTATTTACAACGGAAATAAAATCTTGACAGCGACTATAGAAGGACTGCGTTTTATCGACTCTTATAGATTCATGCCACTAAGCCTAGCTAAACTACCAGCAAGTTTGGGCTTGGACGCTTCTGTTCGAAAAGGAACATTCCCTCATTATTTCAACAAGCCCAACAACTATAAGTACGTCGGCCCCATTCCAGACTTGAAATATTACGACGCAGATGCCCTCTCTTCCACTGGCAGAGAAGAATTGTTAAAGTGGCACGCTCAGCAGAGAGACAGCGGCGCCGTTTTCGATTTCAAGAAAGAATTGATCGCTTACTGCGTCAACGACGTTGCTGTTTTGATGGCTTGTTGCGTTAAATTCAGGGAACTGATTCGAGAGATATGCCCACTCATGGAACCGCTACATACCTGTATATCTCTCCCTCAACTGGCCATGACGCTGTTCAGAACGCTATACTTGCGCAAAAATACCATCGCATGCATCGGGTCGTGCGGCCATCACCCTGCCAGACAGTATTCGAGGGAAGCCATTATGTGGCTCACTTGGGAAGCTACTCAGCGCGATATTTTCATTCAACACGCGGGTAATGGCGGTGAAGTCAAACTCGGAAATGGAAAATGGTCGGTGGATGGTTTCAGCTCGACCGACAACACTGTGTACGAATTCCAGGGCTGCATGACGCACGCGTGCCCTACATGTGTGCCGAACCGACTTCAGAAACTTCCATTTAGTCAGCTTTCTGCTCAAGACACGTACGAAAAATACATCATTCGTCGAAAAGCTCTAGAGGAGATATTACAAGTGAAATACATCTGTAAATGGGAGTGCGAATGGTACAAAGATGTGAAAGAAAATCCCGAATTAGCAGCTTTCGTGAAGTCTTTCCCCTCACTACCTACTGTTCTACAACCTCGTGAGGCATACTGCGGAGGGCGGGTCTCCACTTTTAAGCACTTGCATTCCGTTCGGCCGGACGAACAGATTGTTGCCCAGGACGTTACTAGCCTTTATCCGGCTTGTATGCTTTTTGAACGCTTCCCTACGGGTCTACATCAGATCATTACGGAGTTTGGAGGTAACACCGACATTGACGCTTATTTTGGTCTCATCAGAGCTGTTGTACTGGCTCCGCGCCGATTATTTATTCCGTCTCTTCCTCTCAAACACAACAAGAAACTCTTCTTTCCCCTGTGTAGAAGCTGTTTGGACGATCCCCCTCCACCACCACACTATGCGTGCAAACACAATGACGAACAGAGAGCGTTCGAAGGCACTTTTGTCAGCCCCGAGTTACAGCAAGCGGTGAAAGACGGTTATCAGATTGTGCGCTTGCTGTGCGTGTACCACTTTCCACAGAGCGAGCAGTACGATTTCGAACACAATGCTGGCGGGGTGTTTACTGGCTACATTCAAACATTCTACGCTCAAAATCTCGAATGCGAAGGGTACCCCAAAGATTGTATTACGGAAGAAGAGAAAAAAAGCTATATCGATCGTGTGTATCAAAATGAGAAGATTGTCCTGAACCCCGAACATATTAGGGTTAATCCTGGCGGCAGGCTCATAGCGAAGGCACTTCTGAATAGTCTGTCAGGCAAGATGGCGCAAAGAGAAGACCAAATATCGACGAAATACTTCGAGGAGGCGGGGGAGTTTTTCAAATTTGTACTGAATGCGCCAGAAAGGATTACTGATGTAGACTTTGAAGGCGATTTAGCGCTAGTTAGGTACAGACCCGATACAAATTTGAGCGAAGGGAATGCGGCAGTAAACGTAGTCCTTTCAGCATTTATCACATGTTATGGCCGTTTACGTCTACTCAAGATATTAAGACAGTACGAACCCGGACGTCAGCTGTACTGCGACACTGACAGTGTAATTGCCTTACATGTAAGTACTTTACCGGCACCACAGAACGACCTACGGCTAGGCAGTCTAACCAACGACCTGGCATCATTCGGTCCTGACGCCTATATCACCGATTTCTGCAGCAATGGTGCCAAAAATTACGCTTATCTCGTTTATACTAAAGAAGGGACGAAGCAAGTTATTAAAATTCGTGGGTTTACACTCAGCTTCCGCAACGGCCAGATATTAGACTTTGAGCTACTCTCCAGAATGATTCGTAATTTGGAGAAGGGGCAGAATGTTGCCATTACGGAGCCACACAAGATCGTGAGGAAAAACAACCACATTCTAACTACGACACAAACCAAGTATTACAAGGCTGTTGTTACGAAACGTTTCATGAACAAAGAAAATTTCATCTCGTATCCTTGGGGATACTGAAAATGACTTCTGTAGCAACGTGACGTCCAAGTTGTTTTCATTGAGCGATGCTCGCAATAGGTAATGTCGAGTCTGTATTAGACATCTCTAGTCCTCCTCTAAACAAAGATCCCCCCCCCCTCCTCCCTTCTCTCTTCTACCACTTCTTCTTTTCACTTCTGTTTATCTTTCTCAGAGGAGTGGTCTTAAGCGAGATCTAGGGGGGTTATATTTGCTTTTTTCTCTATTTGTTTTAGAGCGGTTTATAATCACCCCCCTTCCTAATGACTTCCGAAGCCAAATGGTTCGATAGGGTGCGGGGAGATGGCTGCATTAAAGTTTACAAGCTATTTGATACGGAAGAAGCTTGCCGGATCTACGAAACTATTGATGACAACACGGAATGGCAGGATGATATCCCATTCCCGTATTCTTTTCGCGATGGGCAACGACTTCAAGCCTGCTACCTTGGAAAAGAAAACTGGCCTAAATATATTAAGAAAATCTACAATGGGCTAAAACATGTTTTCAAGGAGGATTTTCAGTTTTGTCACGTTACCAAGTATGCTGAGCATTTAGACATGCATGCCTACAGATCGACCGCTTTTGTAGCTCTAGCATTAGGACGAAAACCGCGCACCATTGTGTATAAGAAAAAAGGAGAGGTTGGATGGTACAAAACCGAGATTTTTCCGGGCGAAGTTTTTTCCTGCGACGGTTTTTTCGACTTTTCCCCCAACTTCGAGTACAGAA
>JAHWFP010206329.1:0-18814 GCA_023313725.1 Lithobius niger | reverse complement strand
TAATGATGCACTTCAGATCACATGATGAAAAGTGGGGGGGGCGGGCAACAGTTCGGTTTTTTCGTCAATCTGGAGGAGGATGGGAAAGTTCCTTTTCCTACCTTTTTTAATTCTTCATTAATATGGAGGTGGGTGGGAAAGTGCTTTTGCTATCTTCTATGACGATACTTCCGATCACGTGATCAAAATGGGGATAATGACATCACTTCCGGTCATGTGATGAAAGTTTCGATGTCACTTCCGGTTTTCATCAATATGGAGGAGGGTGCCTTTTGCTACCTTTTTTCGTTTTTATTGATGTGGAGAATGGTGGGAAAGTGTCTTTTTTTTCTTTTTTTGTGGAGAGGTTGACGCGTAGGGTACAGCCTGGGGACCCCACATCCCGAACCGTTTCGCTCTAAGACCGACAGTTCTCGAGTTATCAGGCTGGGCCAACTTGCCGAAATTCGAGGTACCCGATTTCCGTGGTGGGCTACATGTAGGGCACGGCCCAGGGAAGTCAAATCACGAATGGTTTCACTCTAGGAGCGACGGCTTCCGAAATATTTTTTTTGGGGGCCAAAATAATTTTTTGCTGGGTCAACTGATAGGTGAGGCCAAGTGCGGGTGGTGTATCGTGGATGGGGGTCAAATTTCACTCCGTTTTGCTCTATGACCAACGGTTACCGAGTTATGGGCATTTTAAATAATTTTGGAAATTGAACCTGAAACCTGGGGTGAAACTGAACCATCTTAGAAAAATGGCGGCATTTCCGGTTCCTGGCCAAGATGGACTCATTTCCGGTTCTGCTTCCAACACTTCCTCACTTACTCACTTCCTGTTGTGACATCACTTCCTGTATGACGTCACTTCCTGTTATGACATCACTTTCTGTTATGACATCAGTTCCTGTATGATGTCACTTCTTGTTATGACATCACTTCCTGTTATGATGTCACTTCTGGTTATGACATCACTCCTTGGATTTGTACTAAGTTTGTGTTTGTGTGATTTTAGGATATTAGTCTTAGTGACGCGGTGAGTTTAGGTGATATTGAAAAACCTTTAAACTCAATTGTTATTATTAGTGGAGAAAAGTGTTTTGAACAAAACTCTGATGTATTGAGAGTTATAGTTGATTTTTAAAGTTGATTATAAAAGATTTTTATAGTTGATTTTTTGTAAGTTTACACCCATAACAGTTACGGTCAGTCCAGTGAGTTAAGTGTCAAAACAAAATTCGAGAAAATCCAGTCCAAATGTAGTTCTGGACTCAAACATGCGGCCTCCCAGCCTTGGTGCAGTTGGGCAGGGCTACATGCACCATATCATATATGCAACTTCTAATATGGCGCATATAGCCCTGCCCATCCTGCGCCAAGGCTGGGAGGCCGTGTGTTTAAGTCCAGAAGTACATCTGGACTGAATTTTCTTCGTTGGATCTTTCCTTATATAGGGAAAATATTTCCCATGACGCGTCACACAAAAAAGTTCCAAAATAAAATTGTTGTTCGAGGAGGGCTCTATATAAGGCGAGATCAGACAAGATGCAGTCCAGATGCAGTTCTGGGCTCGAACACACGGCCTTCCAACCCTGGTGCAGTTGGGCAGGGCTACATGCACCATATGAGTAGGGAATCTCCAATACTGGCTCCCCTCTCGGGTGGCAGTCACTCCCCTCTAGGGTGGCAGTAACTCCCCTTTATGGGTTGGTAGTAACTCCCCGTGTAGGGTCCAGAAATAAAATTTTAAAAATTTCCATTTTTTTGTTGGTCCTTCATAAGGAATATTCATTTTTTTAAATGTGTGTCTGCTAAATTCTAATTCGTCTTTTTTAGGAGCTCCAATTTATCTCCTCATTTTTTCCTCGCGTTTTTTTTGGAAAATTATTTCGTATATAATAAAAGAATAATAATAAAAGGAATGAACGATTTTTCTTTCAAGAAAAAGAAAATGAATTCAAAATCATCGTTTACGTGTGCATACTGTGGAAAGGTCTACGCAACTCAGCAAGATTTGATCCATCATCTTCACAACCATCGATCCGATCTTCGACCACAGTGTTTACTCTTCGAAAACGAGTTAAAAGATATTGAAGGTGAAGTAAGGTACAAGTTGGTACATGATGATACGCACCGAATTTATTTCTGCCAAAGTGAATGTCTCGATTCATCTTGAGCGCTCAATATAATATATTGTCCGCTCAAATGTCTTATCACGACTTGCTTCGGGTCAACTGACCAGTTGTACATTTCAACTGTATTTCGAGGCAGATTTTACCAGGGATTCCGAAACCGTGCGAGCCTATTTCTTGTCTCTCTATACTGCCATTTACAACGAATCTGATGTGTCGGAAATCTTGGAGGATGCTTGCAAAAAAATACAAGAGTCAGTTGAAACTTTCGAAGAAAGAGGAAGTGGTTGGCGCTTTTTGAAAGTTTGGGGTATCACCGTAAAAGTGGCAAAAGTCTATCCTTTTCGTCCTAGTTCTTTCTTACCCTTGCCGAGTGCATTACGCAAGAAAAGCGAAGTTATAGTGAATGTGGAAAATTCTGACGAAAAGTGCTTTGTATATTCCGTTTTAGCCGCTAAAATGAAGTGCTACGAAACCGAGGTTGAATATTACGAACCATTTTTGAATACCATTCCATTCCATTCCATTGTTGAAGTTCCCCGTGACTCTACGACAAATTGATTCCTTCGAACGAGCCAATAATTTGTCCATTAACGTAATTTCGTATAAGGGTGCGATAGGATTACATCCGGTGAGAGTGAATAAAAACATGGAAGGAGAAGTAATTGACTTGTTACTAATAGCCGACAAAAAAGGAAATAGTCATTACTGCAGCATCCTCGATATTGATAGGCTACTCCGATTTCAAGGTGCTGGAACACATAAAAAATTTTACTGTCGTAACTGCTTCGCGGTCTTTACTAAAGAACGATCCATGATGGAGCACGTCAGTAAATGTGTGAGACTGAATAAGGAGCAAGTACTTAGTTTCCTACCACTTGGTAATAACACGTTAAAATTCCAACACTATAACAGACGTAATCCTCATCCATGGATAATTTACGCAAATTTCGAATGCATGCTCAGACCCGTACAAACTAGTAGCGTCGATCCATCTTTGAGTTCGTCTACTAAAGTCAGTTTGCATTCACCTAGTAGTTTTGGATATGTGGTTATTGGTCCAGAAAAAGAAATCGTGAGTCAAAAATTCTACCTCGGTGAGGATGCGGTGGATAAGTTTTAGAATGTATGGATATCGAAATTAACAAGTTTGCCAGTATTCTATCGCGGCCAAAACCTCTGATGATGAGTGTCGAAGATGAAATTCAGTTCTTGAAAGCTGATACTTTCTACTACTGCAACAAAGTCATGCTTACAGATCATGCTTGCGTCTCATCGAAGAAAGTGAGAGATCATTGTCACTTCACGGGAAAGTTCAGAGGTGCTTCTCACGTAAAATGCAATCTGGATGCAAGGAGCATAAATACTATCCCAATCGTCTTCCATAATTTAGAAGGCTACGATATGCATCTACTGATTTCTGCGGCAAAAAACTTCCCTTCGGGAGTGGACGTTCTTGCTAGAAACACCGAACGTTTCATGAGTATGACTATTACGAGATACTTTTGCTTCAATGATAAGAGATTTTCGGTAAGGTTACGCTTTTTAGACAGTTATAATTTCCTATATTCGTCGCTGGAAACTTTGGCTAAAAACCACAAGAAAGATCGATCCTTCAACATCTTAAAAACTGCTCTAGTCGGGAGAGGTCTCAGATTTATTGACGCAAAAAGGCCATTATCCATACGAGTGCGTGCAGTCTATGGACGTTTTTAAAGAACGGAAATTACCTCCTGAAGAGGTGTTCTTCTCCACTCTACGAGGTGAAGGCATCACTGATACAGAGTATGATCATGCTACGTCTGTTTGGAATTTGCGGAAGGAGAAGGTTTTTAAAAATTATCATCGTGTATATCAGATGATCGATGTGTATCTTCTAGCCGACATTTTTCAGACTTTCAGGGAAACTTGTTTGCTCAATGACGGCATAGATCCGTGCTACTATGTGTCCACACCAGGGTTTAGTTGGGGAGCCTCGTTGAAAAAAACCGAAGCCGAACTAAAATTGTTTATCCATGGAGGAAAGCATAACTTTATAACTTCCGGTATCAGAGGTGGAACAACTTTTGTGTCAAAAAGACACTCGATCGCCAATAACAAATATCTACCAGACACCTACAACGAGAATCTACCTAGTCTATATCTAGTAGATTTGGATGTCAACAACGTATACGGACTAGCCATGACCGAATTCCTTCCATACGATCGATTTAGTTGGCTGACGAGGAAAGAAATTCTAGAATTTTGCTTGGCATCGGTTGAAAAAGATTGGGAATGCGGTTATATATTGGAAGTGGACTTGGACTATCCCCCCGAGCTACACGACGATCACAACGATTATCCTTTAGCAACGGAAAAGTTTAAAATAATGCCAAAACTTGCGTCTCCCTTCAAGAAAGAAATGGCAGGAAACAAGAAGATCGTTTCTACTTCCAAACTGACAACTAACCTGCTCTCGAAGAAAAACTATATAGTTCATTACAGAAATTTACAATTCTACATGAAGCAAAGTTTAATTTTGAAAGGTATTCACAGAATTCTAAAATTTCGTCAGAAGCAATGGCTAAAATCTTCCATAGAATTTAACACCGAGAAGCGTCAACTCGCAACGACGACGTTCGAAAAAGACTTTTTCAAACTGAAAAATAATTTGGTGTTTGGAAAAACGATGGAAAACAAATCGGGGCGTTTATCCGTGAAGTTGTCCGATAATCCAAAAAAATCTGTCAAGTACAGCACTCTGCCACACGCGGATTCATTCAACGAAAATCTCATACAAGTAAACTTGAGACTTCGTAACAACAGGTGCGACTTACCGACTTACTCCGGTTTTTGCATCCTGGAACTTTCCAAACTCACAATGTATGAATTTCACTACGAGTTCATGCGTCCAAAATATGGAGACCGAGTGCATTTACTTTTCACGGATACCGACAGTCTGTTCTATGAGATAGAGACTGAAGATTTTTACCGGGACATGGAAATTGAGTCAGATGATTCGATACCAGCAATTATGATCCATCGCATCCTTTGTATAGTATTAAGAACAAACAAGTCCTGGGGAAAATGAAAGATGAGACGGCTGGCATCCCGGTGAAAGAATTTGTAGGCTTGAAAGCAAAAATGTACTCAGTTTTAGTAAGGGAAGAGAGTATTAGAAAGGCTAAAGGGATTAGTAAAGCATTTATCCAAAAAAGTCTCAGTCACGAAGACTACAAAAAAAGCACTATTTTCTAAAACATCGTCAAAAACCACGTAGATGAGCATTCAAAGTAAGGATCATCATCTCGCTACGGTTGAAATTTCAAAATCTTCCGTATCTCCTTACGACGATAAGAGATTCGTGTTGGATGATGGAATAAATACGTTAGCGCACGGTCACTACAAAACGGGTATAGCGCATGATTTTATAGACGGTATAATCGATCCGATGGAGGATGAAGAAGCTGAAGAGAGCTTTGCTGGAGAAAGATGAGGAAGAAGAAGCATCAGCCATTGAAATACCAAAACGAAGCGAAGAAGAAAAAATAGTGGCTAATAACAGAAAAAGGGCCGCGGTTGCTCGTAAGAAACGTGCGATAGAAACTGTCGAACAGAGAAAAGCTAGGTTGGAGAAACGTGCGACGGAAACTGTCGAACAGAGAAAATCTCGGTTGGAGAAAATGGCCGCCGCTAAAAGAAGAAAATTAATATTCAGACGAACTGATAATATGATCTGTTGTACTTAAAAATCAAGTAGAAAGTATTTAAAAAGATAAACTGCTAACGTTATCAGTCCAGCTATTAAATTTTGAATCATATCCCTTCCACTTAACGAAGTAGAGCATTTTCCCATCTGTACCTTTCTTTCGTCTTAATACGCGTTTTCGTAGAAACCTCCGAGCACGGGTTCGTTCAATTCGTCTTTTAATAGATAAGTAACAGGTGCGGTTTTTTTGGACTTTACGGATTGTGAAAACTTCGTTAGTAAAATTTTGGAAATAACCTTTATCAAAAATTTTCTTAACTTTAAAAATTCAAGTTTACAAATTTGGGTTTTTTCGACGATTGTTTCGGTTTAATTTTCAGTGTGACGATTCGTGATGTCTGGTTACTTCCCTCGGTTTTAATTTAGTTGTGGAGTGAACCGTGTCATTGTACCGTGAAACTAACTCATCAATAATGTGTATCCGTTGGTAGTTCCCCTGCTTGGTGAATTGTTTCCACATGCGAGTTTTCAGCGTTCTGTTGAAACGTTCTACAACGCTCGCTTTCTTGTCAGAGTGGGTAGAGTACAGGTTGATGTTGTGACGCTTAAGGAGCGCTTTAAAGTTTTTATTGTAGAATTCACTGCCTAAATCAACTTGTAAATTTTTAGAGTGTGTCGTTCCTTCGAGTATCTTTTTAAAGGCTTCCGTTACGACTACACCGGATTTTGATTTAAGGGGAATGGCCCAAGAAAACTAGGACATGATGTTAATGGAAGTCAATAGGTAGTTAAATCCTTTATTAACGTTAGCATAAGGTATCATTTCCACCAAGTCCGCTTGCCATAGATCATTCAGTCTCCGCACAATCACTTTCCGCCTCGGAAAATGTTTCCGCGTCGGTTTGTGGAGTTCGTTTACGAGTTGATCCATTTCGTATTTTTTTCTTCCCATTCCGAACTTGAGCTTTGTCCCCATGATTTTTTTAACGATCGCAGCGGCTAATTTTTCTCTCCAAGAGATCGAAGGAGTCCTACGTACTTTTCGAGCTTTAGATGTAAGAATTTCATCGGCGACGTGCCGTTCGTTTAAATTTGAGCTTTTTGAGTAGGCAATGTCATGTTCTTCACACGCCTCATCCAGTTTATTTATTCCAGGATCCCCTCTAGCTAATCTCTGGTTTAGTTTTGTTCCTGGTCTGCAATATTGATATCCGGGTAAATGTACTTCTACCGGTAAATGGTCTACGATTTTATTTACGATTCCTTTCCCAGACTTGATGAAGGAAGCTCTTTTCGTTCCGCACACTTCGCAAAAGTAGACTTCCATGCTTCTGTTTTTTTTCGATGTAATAATAGTAGGAGGTTCGGACCGGTTAGGTGTGGATCGTTTACATTTCAAGTAATACTTCATCTAGGCCGATTTCTCTTTTTTTATTATACAAAATTTTTTTATCGTAAACCTAAATTCTGATAAGCGTTCTTTTCTCCTCGGGCGGTGATGACTCGTCGTTGTTCCAATTCTGATAAAATTTCTATAATTTCGTTCGTGTGACCGTCATGACCCGCTTGGGTTGACCCGTACAAAAGTCTCAGTCTTTTGACCAGATCTTTAGGATCCTCGTAATAGCTATATTCCACCCTGCTCCCGGTTTTTTTTACCATACCAGTTTCCCTTTTCTTCGTTTTCATATCCTCCCAGATAGGACCGATTATCGACGCGTACTTGGCACTACGATTCGGCTAAGGTTTTCGAGTGCCCGGATCGTTGTTTTGGTAGATAGCGTGCGTGTTTTTTAAAAGAGAAGTGTAACTCGCCTTGACTTCGGGAGCGTACGACGGCTCCTTCAAATCCTTAAAAACCAGCAAACTCCAAAGTCCTCGTCTTCCCGCGTACTGATTACCACCGACCACTATGTCGTTCTCGAATATTTTTACGGGTTTATTAGCGATGCTCATTACTCCAGTTTTCATGTCGTATTGCAGTCCGAAGACAGGATCAGTCTCTTTGGGATGTTGAAAAAATTTCATCAGGAAATATATCGCTGATTGGCCTATGACTTGGCCAGGTAACAGACTATCCAAAGATCTGAGGATTGGGAAATTTGGAAGTTCTGGAGGCGTCGACACGCGTCTGTTTCGTATTGTCGAAAGTGTGGGGGTGACTTTCAAACCCGTACTGATAGATGCATATTCGGTTTGCGTAGCTGGAGCGGGAGTCGAGTATTCGGAAAGATTGGGATCTCGCGCTATCGGAGTTGAATGCTCGACGGAAGGTTTCGGCAATTCAAACTTCTCCGTATCGTTCACCGTGGTTTCCCACTCTTCATCGTCTTCATCCTCGGATTTATAAGTTTTTTTTATGGGAGTAATAATTCGTATACGTTTTAGTCGTTTTCTCGTTGGAAAACCGGCAATCGGTTTCGTAGGACTCGCTACGGGTGGTGGATTAACAATGGTAGGTTTTAAAGTACTAACGATTGGTTAAAAAAATTCTTGTAAAGATTCTTCTTGATCTCGTTCGTTCAAACGTTGATTCAAAATTTTTTCCCGTAAACGTTTTTTGAGATTTACTATTTCACGTTTCTTTTCCATGTTATCTTTTTTTCTTTCGTGTGTTTTTATCATCGAACGAAAACGTACGTTTATAACGTCCCTCGTTTAACGTTTTGTCGATCGATAAAACCTCGTACGGATCGTCCCAACACGTTCTACATAACATTTTAAACTCCGGAAATTCCATGTTAGGGCCGACGTGATTTTCGTATAAATGTTTCAGGTTTAAATCGTCCATGGGAAATACGATTAATAAATTGGCGTTATCTCTAACCACTTATTTGGGAATTCTGGTGTAAGACTGACTGCAATAAAAAACATCGGCGTTAGAATGACAACCTTGAGCGAAGTAACCTTCTATGTTTTTTTGTTTGTTTAAAAGAACATCGTCAAAAACCACGAGATTACGAAACTTGGTGTCCAACTCCTCGGGAGGAATTAAATCGTTTTGAGAGTCATGAAAACTCCCTCCCGCCCTACGGTTCCCTCAATATCTGAAAATATAGACTGTAAAGCTTGGTATTTTGCTTGACACAGAGTTTTGCTGTACACGTATAATCTGTCGTAATCCAACCATCCTTCGTTACAGATAAAATTAAACAGTGAGTTCGTCTTCCCGCAGTTTGCCGGTCCTATAATCAGGCATCTGATGTTTGAAGGTAGAAATGGATGATTTTTGGGTTTCTTGACGGCACGAAGAAATCGTAACTTTGAATATCCATTGTTTTTTCTTATTCAGAAATTAAACTCATAAAGTCTTTATCCGAAAACTTTTCGTTGGATGTATTAGATTCAAAGACTCCGTAATCTACGTTACACCAAAGTTTTACGGTTCTGGGAGCTTCGTTGCTGATGTACACGGAGTTAATTTTACCACTAACTTCAGACAAGGACATACTTCCGCACGGAGCCAAGTTAAACCACGGTTTTTCTGTAACGTTTTTGTTAAGTTTTCCTTTAGTTTTGTGGATGTTGTTATACACCCACGTTCTCAGACATAGCGGCTTATCCGACTCACCGTCTGCCTTTTGACAAAATGGGTAGCAGGTAGAAGCTGGGTGCGAGTAATTTGGGTAACTGAACATCGTCAAAGAAACTGGTTTCTGCTTGTCAGTTTCAATTTCTAATTTTTCGCAGATGTATCGTTTAAGATTTTTCATCACGCTTAGAGATTTGAAGGTCGATGGAGAAATCCATCCCTTACACCTGGAATCTTTGTTCAAAATGAGAGAACGTATTCCTTTTAAATCCTCGAATTCTAGGAGATAAGACGTACTTTACTCCATTTTTTTAATTCGTCGCATTTTCCGTCGTAACTCCTAGATAATTTGATTGCAACAGACTCGAAAGATTTCCGTACCAGGTAGAATGAGACATTTTTTAAATTTCTTATTCCTTTTGTTTATATATATAAAAAAAAAATCGTCAAAATGCCGGTTAATAAATTTGGACAATCTTTGAAACGAACGCAAAGAGATGTGAAAGGAGTTCCGGGTATAGGATTTATATTAGAACTGAACCATGATTATGACATGCAGAATAAGCGACTGACTAAAGTCGGAGCTGCTACAGAACCCGAAGATGTCGTAATTTAGTCCAAATATACCAAATTAGAAAACGAAGTAAAAAAATTTAAAGCCGTCGTAGGATTGAAGAAAGATGCGAATGGGCATTTTAACGCTGAAAAGAAATGTATTAAAGATCTCGAAACTCCCTCACAATCTAAGGATGCGGCGACTAAGGATTACGTCGATTCAAAAACTGTATCGGACATGCGAATGAATCGGTTAACTAATCTAGCTGCTGGTATAGATCCCGAAGATGCGGTGACTTATTCTCTGTTGACAGATGTAAATAATTTTAAAACTACGAAGGAGGAAAATGCAGATGGTCAACTCGACACGAAATATAGACGAATCAAGGATCTGGCATCCCCCGCACAATCTAAAAGGTGCGGCGAATAAAGAATACGTCGACGCGAAGCTTTTCGTCATAAACGAAGTGGAAACCAAACTCGGTTATGCTTTGAAGGAAGGTCCCGATGGGCTGCTCGATGCAAAAAGTAAGCGAATCAAGGACCTTGCATCACCCACACAATCTAAGGATGCCGCGAATAAAGAATACGTCGACGCGAAGCTTCTCGGTATAAACGAATTAGAAACCAAACTTGACAATGCCTTGATCATGGACTCTCGCGACATATTCGATGCAAAAAAATAAATGAATCAGTAACCTGGGAGGACGAGGATGGGGTACTAGATGCAAAAAAATAGACGAATCAAATTTACGCTCCCTCCAACCGCGGAACACGACGTGGCTACTAAGGGTTACGTCGATAGTCGAATGGTTACTTTAAACGTAGAAAAAAAACTCCCGCCAGACGAGGAGGAAGCAAAGAACCATTTAGAAAACATCGGTTTTGTGATGGAAAGATATATAAATCCACGTATCGACTGCTTAGTTCGGAACTAGTCCTTACCCGCGATGCACTTTTTCACGTGTATCAATAACTATCCTCGCCAATACTACTTATCAACATCCGGTTGGTATATGCTGGGAATGAGTATAACAAGTAGCGGAGACTATATATCTAGTTCAGACCCTCTAGATATAAAGATACGGTGTTTAATAACTAAGTTTTTGGATTTGTCGAAAAGTATACCAAAGACAAATGATTTCAAGTTTATCTCGGTTTCGAGAGACTTCTCCAACCATCAACTTTAAGTATAACGGAAATACCGATCATCTTGCGCGATGGTAACATGATTTATATAATGGCTGATATGGCAAGTACGGATGATAAAGATTACCAGATTGCTATACCGATCATCGTGCGCGATGGTAACGTGATTTATATAATGGCTGATACGGCAAGTACGGAGGATAAAGATTACCAGATTGATAGATACCTAACCAAGACTCGTTGTATAACATGGTCAACACAGAGACGATATGTCAATCCATACGAAGAACAATGGGGATAACCGAGTTAAAGAGCTAACCATTTTAAAATATCTTCGTAATCATATCCCTTGCACGAGAAACTTGGAAAGAATAAACAGAAATGACCGCACAATGTTTGATTAAATTTTGCACCCTGTCGTAATTGTATTTAACGGGACCCAAATACTCCGAAATGGATGTCGGTGGTTCGAGGTTGCCGAAACTGTCGAAATAACAGGGTATGTTAGTAACTGTCGAGTAAGCCACCCAATGACTTCCGTTTCCATCGTGAAAGTTTTCAAGATTAACGATGCCACATTCGCCACGAGGTTTAGGTTTTAACGGCAGACGATCCTTGCTAAAAGTACCTTTGTATTCAGGAATTTTCAAAACTTTGACCAATCTATTTAAATCCAGATTCGTTAACGGTTTAGTAAAATCGATCAGACCTTCACTGGCCTTAGAAAGAGCCCTCTGCCACGATTTGCTTTTTTTTCTTTTTTCGTTTCAACCCTGAACCCTTAATCTTCTTATGTCTCACCATTTCTTCCATTACCTTAGCATCATTCTGGCTCTTTTTAACTGCAGCGGCGATACCGGCGGCACCTCCTGCTAGACCACCTACACCAGCTAAGATGGGTCCCAGCAATGCCAACAATGGTAAAAACCCACCTCGTTTCGCGATCTTTTTTCTTTTCACCCCGCTCTGTTTTTTTCCGATTTTACTTGTTTTCGTTTTTTGTTTCACCATCTCTCTTTTTTTAATAAATCACTTCGACTTTGCCTTTATCCAATTTCAAACTCATTTTTCTATCTCCGATCAACAGCGCGTGACACGTTCTGTTAGCTGGAACCGCGGTATTAAATTTCAACTTCACTTGTACGTCGACTGTGCCGGACTGAAGTCTCTCAGACTGCTTGGAACAGTCCAAAACTACTAGAGGATACGACTTTTTGAACTGCACCGAATCGATACACAAGTCCCCAACATCGTACAAAGCGCGTCTGAACTCTTTGAGCCATTATATACAGGATCGAGTATTCTCCAGTAGCGTAATTTACGTTCAAGTCCAAGAACGGGTATCGTTCGGAATTTAAAGTTACGTGAGCATCTTGAAGACTGTAGTGATCGAATAAGGCTGGATTTTTCGTTTGCGCATCGTTTCTATCAGTCTGCAGAGCTAGAATGACCTACCTCGGTTTTTCGACGGCCGAAGTAGTAAGCACGTGCCATGTGAAACTAGTGCTCTGAGGAAGTTCGCAACTATCGTAATGCCAGTGCCTAAAACCCAAGTCCACGTTCATCCCACCTGTTCATCCCACCTTCTATGTAGCTAAAAAGCCTAAGTTTTTGGTCGTCGGATGTGGGTACATGCCACGAAACGCTGCTCAATTCGACTTTCCCAATGGCTGTTGCAGCTGCCCTGAATACAGCATCGTCATTGCTCGCCCTAGACAACGTTAGGACGTGCTTGGCACCGTACAGCACCTTGTCATAATTTTCGAAAAATCCCATGCAGTGTTATAAGGGAATGGCGAACGAGAAGCTTCCTTTAGGAGTCCTCTCCTTTACGATGATGGAATGCCGTAATTTGAATCTGATGTTATCGTTCAAACTGGCCGCGGAAGATTCTGCCACATCTAACGCCCAGCAGTTCCCCAGCAACGACACTTGATCGGTCGAACTATACGTAAGGAGACCTTTCATGAGAGTCGCATAACCGGGGTAATTTAACTCGTCCACTAGCTTATCCCCCAAGTGATATTTAATGCTGGAAAACAGGTACATGGAACCATTATTGATGAGAGACACTATGTCCGCATCGGCAAAACGAGAACCGTCGGCATTCAGTAACCTGCCTTTAATCAGAAGATAACTATTCGCGACGTGTAGGAACAAATCCTGGTTTTCAATTACGATTCTAATTTCCGAATTGACATTGTTTAGATTGGTTCCTGCTATCGGATTATATTCGTGAAATGCGTAGCTCTCCACGGAAGAATCTTGTAAAGATTCGTTTATATCGAGGTAATGTTCCATTAAACTCATCTTCTCGCTCTCGTTATAAATTTGATGAATGCTGCGTTTTTTGCCCTTAATTGATTATTATCTACTATGAATCCTTTTCCAATTATTCTTTTTTTTCTTTCGAATACTAACATTCTTTTTTTTAATATGTACAAAATTATTTTTTAGACCTCAGATGAAGTCTGACGGTAAGGGATTCCCCGTTTAAATTTATCATTTCATTATCTTGAGAAGTTAACCAAATACGAATATTGTCGGTAGTTACGGGAAGGTAAATTAAATTTTGAGGGGAAATTATTATCTTATAACCCGATGGCACTCCCGGATAAAAAGCGTATATGCAAGGTTGAGTGTCGTCATTCATGTAGGAAGACCCGATTATGTTGGTATGAACGAAAATTGTATTCAACCCCATTATATCCACGGATTTTTGACTTTGCTGAGTTTTAGTGTAAGTTCTCCGAAGGAACCCTAGAACAGTTCCTAAATTATTATCTCCCAGAAACGAAACTCCGTAGATCAGATTATTTACAGCCAAATTTGTTTTTAAAGTATTATGGTTCGGTTCTAAAACAGTGGCATTTTTTTCGTGACCACTTCTTTCCAAAGTAGACTGTATAAAATTATTCAAGTCCGAAATTTCGTAAGCGCCGGGAGCGACTCGCACCTCCAATTCGCTCCACCATCGATGGTGTACAAAAATTCGTTATTGTCAGCGTGCACGTTGAAAATACTGTAGTACGTATCCAAGGAGATGAGCGCCATTTCGTACTCTTTTAGGGTCTAGGTATATGGGAGTTTTTAAATTGCAACTCAGTTCGCACTCAGCACCTATTCCCGTTAAAATTAATGAACTGGAACCCATGCCTTTTCTGTTTTTGATAGTTATTTTTAATAATGAAAAAGGTACTGAAAGACACTTTCCCACCATCCTCCAGATCGATGAAAATGAAGAACATTACCGAGAGGCACTTTCCCACCATCCTCCAGATCGATGAAAACGAAAAAAGGGTAGCAAATGGCACTTTCCTACCATCCTTCAGATCGATGAAAAACCGGAAATGAAACCCCCCACTTTTCATTACCCACCGGAAGTGACACTCCTATTTTGATCTCGTGACTGGGGATATGTATGTTTGTGACCTAAAAAAGGCATCCCCTCCAGAATAACAAAAAAAAAACAACCAAAAAAGGTAACAAAAGCCATCTTCCTCCAGAGTGACAAAAAAACCGGAAGTGACGTCCCCATTTTTCATCATGTGCTCTGAAGTGCATCATTACCCCCACTCTGATCACATGACCGGAAGTGACATCATAGGAGGAAACAAAAAATACTTTCCCACCCTTCTTCATATCGACGAAAGTACTTTTCCATCTTTCTCCAGATTGACGAAAAAATGGAAGAGACACCCCCACTTTCCATCATGTGATCTGAAGTGCATCATTACCCCCACTTTGATCACGTGACCGGAAGTGACATCATAGGAGGAAGCAAAAAGTACTTTCCCACCGTTCTTCAGATCGATGAAAACCAGAAAACAGATAGTAAATCGCACTTTTCCACCGACCTCCAGATTGACGAAAAATGGAAGTGACACCCCACTTTTCAAATTCAACAGATGATCGGAAGTGCATCATTACCCCCACTTCTATCACGTGACCGGAAGTGGGGGTATATATGTGTAACCGAATATCGCATTACTACCCTACTTGTAACCTTATGTACGTTCAGTCCTATGAAAGCTGTGATATCCACCCAAAACCAAAACTGGTAAAAAAAAACCGCCAAGTTTCCAAAAACGGTCGGCCTTTGACGGTAGTGATATCACTCCACCAGGGAAAGGCCGCCAACAATCTGAACTTGATGGGCGAAATGCCAGCGCTCTTCTAGAAAGTTCATGTATCAGCAATATCGGGTTCAAGTGTCCTTATGCTAGAGAAGTAACACCTGTACTAGCTAACCATCGTTTTGAATCCTGTGTACTTAAAGATAATTTATTCTGCACATTGTTACAGATAACATGCTTAAACTTCTTATAGCAATCCGTTCAAACGAAAAATAATTATGGTCATCAAACATCTCAAGTAATAATAGAACAGTAATAATTAAAAGTAATTATTAGTAGTTAGTAGTAATTATTAGTAGTTAGTAATTAGTTAGTAGTTAGTTAGTAATTAGTAGTAATTAGTAATTTAGTAAACTAATTTAGTAAATTAGTAATTTAGTAATTAGTAGTAATTATTAGTAGTTAGTAATTATTAGTAATTAATAATTAAAAGTAATAATTAGAACATTTTGTAATACACTTCGTTTTATACCTTTATCCACTTTGTTGCATTGAAAATAGTGTACAGTTTGGACTTCAGGTCTACAAACAGTTTTATAGGAAATTCTGGAATAACATTCTTGAACTTGCCAGGTATTTTCTTGTTAGCCAGACTGTACAGAAGGTGAGTAGTCGGGTAATTACTCGTGTTGTAAAGGTGGATATCAGCCTACATATCGGCATACAAGTCAGGTGTGAACACGTGGTAAATCAAGGAAGCAAGGAATATTACATTTATGTGTTTTTTTCCAATATTTTTATTTAGTTTGTATACATATTGCATTGCTTGTTTTTGAATTTGTAGGCTAATTTTAATTTGTAGATAACTGACAAAAGACTAGTCACTTACTAGGTGGGATTAAGTAGCCAAAACTGGCCCTTTCCCTCGCCTTTTGTCTTTCCATGAAAACAAAGTTTTATTATTATTATCAGTGTCAGATGCAAGTAGTTCTGCTTTCTGACTGTACCGATATGCTTAATTTTACTGTAATGAAAATCGTACATACATAGTTTAGATTGTTCAAGAATACAGAACCCGATGTATACGCTGGTCTCTTTTTGCGTGCTAGCTTGAACATGGCCAAATCAGGTGCTAAGATTTCGAAACATTCTACTGTAGGTTTACGCATAACTTTAAGAAATTGGCTCTCGTTACTTGTTAATGAGATGTTCTCCATGCTCTTCCCGAAAATAAAGTTATTTAATGCATTGGACGTGTTGCGTTCAAAATCAGTGGTAGCTGTCACACATTTGATGTCTTGTAGTTGATGTAAGGTGGAAGCCAAGCTTTCTGGGTAAACTGTATAGCTTTGTAGACTTTCGTAACCAATAATCCTTACCGCATGTAGTAAATAAGGTTTCAATCGATGATGGCAAACTTACCGTTCCCGTTTCATGAGGTGAGGAACCAACCTGTTTTGAGTCAACATGATTGTTATGCAGGCAACCCAACTACTTGTTAAAAGATGCGAGCATCACAATGTGATCACAATGTTTTCTGGAGCTAGGGGGCCCAGTGTTATAATGTTCAGGGACGTTTTTATGGGGGGGTGTTTGGCCAGTTGGCAAATAAGTCGGCAAAATTACATAATTTTAGGTCAGTCGGCAAATCAGTCGGAAATATTACATAATTTTTTGGCTAGATGGAAAATTTTGTCGGTAAATTTTTGGTTTACACCCCTCCAACTTTTATCATTTCTGACGCCTCTGATAATGTTCCACAGCTTTCTGCGACGCAGTTTTGTAACCTAAAGATTTTTCTGCAGGGTTAGTTTTTCCCGGTGTTAGAATTTTTCAAGGAAGCGACGATTTTTAATTATTTTTTTGAAGCATGGCAAAGCATTAAATTATTTAAAAACCTTTCTATAACTTTTCCCCCATTACTTTATCCACAGTAACATTTTTTAAAACGCTTGTAAAAATAAGCACCGTACGTGGCAACTAAAACTGATTTTTAAAATTTCCTTGTAATCCTGTATACTGTAGGAGGGCCACTCAGTTTCACAAAAACTCTTATCAGACGTGCCCAGCTCACACTTTCCAAATACCATCAGATCCCCCCCCCTTCCTCCATGCCCAGTCATCGCGAAAAACGGGTCGTGTCGCCTCCTACCTAATTCCTTCCTCCATGATATTAGTCCTAAAATTACCAGCTAGCTGCAGTTTTTTCTTATGCATTTGCAAGCATGCTTGTTTAAAAAGGTAAGTTAAATGTTTTTTTTATGAATAACTTCAGAATGGGTGGAGCTAGTGACTTGTGGTTTGCACCATTGAAAAGCTGGCGAAAAAAGGGTTAAAATGGTGTATTTGAACGTCAAAATCGGTCAATATTTAGCGAAATTATCGTTGTTTCCGTATATATCGAAAAAAGTGCGACTTACGGTAAAAAAAAAATTGACAGTGATTATTTTCTGCGACTGCCTGGAATTTTCTGCGAGGCACGTCGCAGCACTTTCTCACACGGGGCAGGGGGAAATCGTTATGGCTATCATGAAGGTGAGCACATTCCAAGTCCACCATTACAGCATACCCCACATTAGAGTCAGAGGGTAATGACATTAAAGTCTGTAATAATGTAATGGCACGGACATACACAAACAAAAAACCATACAGATTGTTGGCTTAACGTAGCTTGTTTCAATGTTATGGTCAAAATCGTCTAACAATGGGTTGTTTGCCTAAGTGTAACGTTTAGATATGATGGACAACCCCCCACCCCCCACGAATTCCCGACTCAAAACATCAAGTACATACTGGGGTCTGTCAACAATTGCGATTTTTCATCTCTCATCTGTAGTGCAGAGTTCCAGGTTAAACCAGCCAAGGTATAAAAGTGAGCTGGGTCTAGTCAATACTGAAATAAATGGAGTTAAGGGAATTTTCGAAAACATCACCCAGTAAACAATCATCTGCCATTACGTACAAATCATGGTGATCACTTAATGAAGTACACCCTGTTTTGTCACAGAGTGTCAATGCATAAAGGTGCATCTACACGGGGCGCTTTTAGCGCGTGCCGCATGACGGAGACGCGTGGCGCTCGCATTTCGGCGCTTTTTCATAGCGCGCCGTGTAGTTGCACCGGCAGCAAAATAAGCCCCGCTTTGAAGCGCAGCAGTAGCGCGCGTTTCACAGCAGCTTGCGGCGACACGAGAGCGCCCCGTGTAGGAGCACCGCATAATCGACAAACTCGAAGCGCGCGCTCTTTTTGCTGTGTTGGAGCATGCCGCGTGGAAATAGAAATTAGTCTATTTATCGGCAGCATGCCGCCGCAACCTGATAGGATATTGTGAATCACGTGGTGGTACAAAGATGGCGCCTGGACGCTTGGCGTAATTATTGATAGCAACGGGCATTGAATCGAACCTTTTTTTTGTTTTTATTCATTAAAAAAATTGCCAAGTCCACTATGAAGCACAGAAGGCACTTGTGTGTACTTGGTGTGTTTTAACACAAAAATATGTTTACAAAAGCAATAACATCAACACCGAATTATATTAATCAATTTGCTTTTGTATTAATGAATAATCTTTAAAAAAGCCTAGACTAAGTTTTAAAGGGGAAATCCTTTTTTTTTTTTTTACAAACATGCAGTTGTAAAAAAGTTGATGAGTTATATTTTCCAGTTTACCACAGCAATGTTTATAGCTGTGGGTGGAGG
>JAHWFP010206328.1:0-37175 GCA_023313725.1 Lithobius niger | reverse complement strand
CAGATTGAGAGCTAGGGATTTTAGTCCATTAGAATGCTGAAGAAATTGTTCCACTTCCAGTGTTTTTCGTCTGTTGATCGTAAGAGTCGGATGTTTTCCAAGACTATTTTGTACTATGTTTTAGAAAGTTATTAGCAAAAAAACAAAAAACAAAAATTGCAGGCTGTCCTGAAAAGCTTTCCCGCAATGCAACCCTCCAACCAGAGAAGTGCGGGGCCGTAGCCCGTTGCTGGTCGGTGCCGGCTGCCTCTCTTGTGATTATTATTTGCCATTTTCTTCATTACACCAGTCACATTTTGCATTTTTTTCTTGTATAAACGAGGCATCGGTAGTAGATCCGCTACCCCACCAACAACCGTTACAAGATTTTCGTTTTAACGGGAATCCGGGTGAGATCATTTTGTTGTCAGCTCACGTTGCTCCCATGTCTTTAACGTGGCTTCCCAGGCGAAGAATGATTAAAAATGAAAGACACGACGACTGGTTAAATTATTTAAAAACTATCCCCATCACAAAACCACGTAACAGGCCGGAAAATGACGGGTATGTACCATAATCATATTGCTTAAACACATACGGGCTAGGTTGCAGGGGTTCTAGGGAACTGCCTTTATCGTTAATACGACAATGTTTCTTTAGTAATTTCATTGAAAAAAAACGAGTTTATTAAATTGGGAGGCGCGCGGCTGGAGGAGGGAGGTAGGAGGAGGAGGTTGAAAGTACCCGGAGGATGGTAGCGATGACCTCGTTATTACAAAATGTACCACATTCTAGCGTGTTCTTATAACATTTGCGATGTCGAGCCTCTAAAAAGAGAAGGATGACAAGATTACTTAAAAAGTTAGTGATACTCAGAACCAGACCCACGGATTTCGATACTACGTAGACAAATCGCTTAGGGAGTCAACCGCTCCCTGGGTTTTACACGTATGGCATAATAGTGGCGTTAAACTACGGTTGATACATGTAGAAACCTATATCCCTCCTTTTCAAAACCATCTTCATGAAAAACAGTGATACTTAAAAATGTGATCTCAAATTTGTAGATTAATTTGGCTTTTTCATTAATGCGTGGGTGAAGCCTATTCATTTTAAAACATTCTGTGTTTACGAGGTAATATTTAAAGAAAGGATACTTTCGAAAAATTAGTAAAATCGTCTCTAAATGAACTGACGAACTACATACGTGAAAAAATCTTGTAGTTCACCAATTTTTGTATGATGTTTTCATTGAGCTTTTATTGTTTATTTTTTGCTTGCTTATTTTAATGTATGGTCGCCATCTAGTGTCCCTGGCAGGTCTAACCTTAGCGGTAAGGCAGTCGTGATCCTACCCACCCTCCCTATTCCAATCATGTAGCTGTGATATTTTTAAACTAGTTTTATTTTTAAATTGTGAGCATGTTTTTATTTTTGCTTTTGTACTTTAAAAAATATAGTTACTTACTCTTTGTCCCACAATTCCCCTCTTGCTTTTTATCTTCATATATTCACTGTTGTCCTGTTTTTAGGCTGGCAGTCAGCGACCCCCTGGGTCCTTGCCAGTCCTGTTGCTCCAGCAACAAAATTATGTGAAATCATTAAAAACGTATGACGTGCGTTTTTGCTTGTGTGTGTGTGCGTATCACTCCTCTTAAACCTACAAAGATGGGAGTAGGACCAAACGAAACATAATAGAGAGGTTTTAGCACCCGTTGAAAGCACCAACACCCAACGTGAGGGATAATCTCCCGACGTACAAGAAACGCCAGTCAAAAGTCCGTTTTAATCCCCGTTTACTTCAAGCCTTCTTGCAGGCATCGCCTTCCTCACCTGAGGGTAGAGGGGTAAAGCAGTGATCTTGGCCTTCTGAGCGCTGATAGTGAAGCCAACATCCAGGCGTTGCTCACCAGTTTTGCATTACTGCATTTAAACCTACTAAACACAGGTTTAAAATCACCCTACGTAAATCACGTTTGGCAGCCAAATGATGGATGTATCACTGACCCTCAGAAGGGGATTTTCGACTTTGTATTTTTAAAGAAAAACTCCCAAGTTTGCAGCGAACGTGAAATCTGCATTCCACGAGTTGAGAACGCCTGTCTACTAGTCTGTCCAAACGCTAATGACGTCAGTTAATCCCTCCGCGTTCCCGTTTCTCCTACCAAACGGGCGCTGAAACCTGCCTATTTAAATTACGCAACCGTCAGGCCTATTTTTTGTCACTGTAACTTGATTTGATGACCCTCAAATACGCGAAAAATACTGCAAATATAACGTCAAAGTTTTTTTTTTACCCTCATGACGTTTGTACCTGACGTCATAGTTTGCTAATGCAGGAGGCATGAATCGACGCCAGTGGAGTGAGCGAAGCAAAACTGATTCTCATGACATTTTTATTGATTTTTTTTAACCTTCATTTAAACTTGTTCCCAAAATAAACAAAAATAAAAAAATAAATTGAGATGGGGAAAGCATCAAGAAAACAAAAAAAAAATCTAAAGAGTAAGAGCGCGTTTACGCCACGACTCGCTTTTGAAATCTCGCAGCTAGAATTTAATCGCGATGGTAGAGGTGTCGTTGCCATGGTAACAACGCTATACGGATTAGCTAAATCCAACATCGTTTGAGAAAACAGTTGCAGTGTTTCTAGCACCGTTATTAGCATCCGTGACAATAAGGAAGAATTCCTCGTGTCGATAAAATTTTCCAAGTCGCTCGTATTTTTGTCCGTTTCTGTTGCGAGCTGGAAGAGCTAATCCAATCGCCATCTTGGAATTTCAGATGATTTCTAGCTTCTAGCTGCGAGAATGTAAGGGCGAGTCCCTGCATAAACGCGCCCTAACAATGCTTTTGCTGCCTTCACTTTGATTTCAGGCCAGCCATTGTTGACCCGTGTTAATGATTTTTGAGATTGCAATTCAAAGTACGAATGATGTGGATGAAATGCAGGCATGTTGAGGAATGTGATGGACGAACTGTGAGCAATAATTGCAATTAGTATGCATCAAATAATCAGTACATCGATTTTGTGATGCTCTTGGAATCAAAGAAATTACGTGAAGCATGGATCGACGCCAATGGAGTGGGCGAATCGAACGATATGGCTAGTTTTTATTATTAATTTTTCCACGTATTTAAGGATTCTACTCATTGTTCGAATATTTAGTAAACTGTTCTGCTACCCTACAAGAACAATGTAAAATAAATACATTTTTCACACGCATGAGATAATAGGTCAAGTTCAGCCACGGTTTAGATTTCACATTGGTTCAAATTGTGTCGGAAAGCGTGCCAAGAACGAAGAAACGAATGAAATATAGACACATCACGATTTTCTGCATAATACCATGCAGTAACCCAAACGTGCAAAAATTAGTGGGCTTGGAATTCTGTTAGTAAAGAAGATATGTTAGCCTGGGGCTTGACCGATATTAACTTCAATATCGGTAACGTCCGATATTATCGGAGCCGGTAAGCATGTTAGCCTTGCACAAGGTGGTAAAGCACCAACAACTTGAATTCAAGACAACTTTTGAACCAGACGTGATAAAAGCATTTTTTGCGGAATTTTAAAGCAGATTTTGAGCAACGTCTTCCTGTATAGCCTGTAATTGCCTATCAATAAGCCAAATTGTTGAACTAGGCCAAACAATGTAAGCAAAATCAGTTACAAAAAGCAGAGAGCTAAAAAAAGCACTGCTGTAAATAAATATACAGGGTGGTCTAAAAGTCTGGTCACACGCAAGTAACTGCCGATATAATGGTCCTACGTTAATTCTGAAGACGTATTTGTCATGTAAGTCATACATGGGGAAGCCAATGAAGATATTTTCAATGACCTTGAAAACAGCATTCAAGGTCATCAGCATTCTATTTTCCAAATGGCGCAAGATACAGCTCAAAAGTGAATTACAAAGTTGTGTGCGAGTGTTAAACATTACAAAGTGCGAAAACAGATTGAAAATCGGAGCGTAATTGCGATAGTTATGAGGAAAACAAAATAGCAACAAAGTCTTCCCTGAACGTTTTAGCTGCCATCCATGCCAAGCTTCACTGCATGGCGGTTAAAACGTTCAGGGAAGACTTTGTTTATATTTTCTTTTCCTCATAACTATTGCAATCATGCTCCGATTTTCAATCTGTTTTCGCACTTTGTCATGTTTAACACTCGCATACAACTTTGTAATTCACTTATGTGCTGTATCTTGCGCCATTTGGAAAATAGAATGCTGATGACCTTGAATGCTGTTTTCAAGGTCATCGAAAATATCTTCATTGGCTTCCCCATATCTGACTTACATTACAAATATGTCTTCAGAATTAACGTAGGACCATTATATCGGCAGTTGTTTGCGTGTGACCAGACTTTTAGACCACCCTGTATACAGGGAACCCATCTAGTGCAGATGAACGACGAAATCAAGACGTTTCGGTTCCTAGCTTGGAACCATTTTCAAGTGAAGGGTGTAAAACATGTCAAACAACAAAAGAAATGAATGAAACAAACAGCCCATAAAACCATGACCCATCTGTTTTGCTGTTTATTTTATTCATTTTTTTTCTGTCGTCTGACCCTTCACTTGAAAACGGTTCCGAGCTAGGAACCGAAACGTCGTGATGTAGTCTCTGTATATATTTATTTATTTAGCAAAAATTAGTTCACATCATGACTGCCAAAGTGCAATCACTACGGAGTTGTAAACAGACTTCGTTTATATCATAAAAAAAATCACTAGATGATCACTAGCTCCATTCGGAGCTACCGAATGGAGTTTGTAGCAAATCCTCGTTTGAACCTAGGGTAACAGTCTATAGTAAAATGTTTCTTTCAATAACGGCTAGGGAGGCACTGAATACCAAATTTGCGAATACCTAATACAGAATATACAACCGAATGCTTAACTTGCCGAATACCGAATACTGAACACGCAACCGAATAGTTAAACTGCCGAATACCGAATATTCGGCACCAAACAATTTACGTATTCGGCCGAATACCGAATTATTCGCTTCTATGCCGAATAATGGCCGAATAGACCGAATACCGAATTATGCGGCCGAATACTTAACCGAATGCTCTGCCGAATACCTGTAATTCAAATATATTTGATCATTTTCCCATCATTCATGAATGTCAGAAGACAACTCCTCACAAACCAGAAACTAAATGCTTAGCTAAACGTTCTTACAGTAACACAAATGCATAAATACATACTAAAAAAATAATGGGCCAAATACCAACAAATATTATTAACACTATTCGGCCGAATACCGAATATCACTATTCGGCCGAATAACCGAATACCGTTATTCGGCCAAAATCAGTATTCGGCCGATTACCAAATACTTGAAGTTTTGGTCGAATACCCTGAATAATTACCGAGTATTCGGTACATCCCTAATAACGGCAGATACCGACGTCTGATACCGGTACCGATCTTTAAATAGTCACCGATCTCTGATATTGTGTTTTCACGGCAGTTCATGAAGCAGAGTAGCACAGTATCAGAGATCGGTTAATAGACATCAATCTCCATCGGCAAAATTTAAGGCAGTGGTAATGGATCGGATTGAATCGATTAAAACTGGCATCTCTCAGTCCCTGAAAGCCACATCGGGATGGTTTCATTGACGTTAGATGCAGTTAGGTTTTGATCCAACGTTCAGCATCCGGAAGAGCCTGACGGTAAGGAACGCTAAGTAAAGACGACAGATTTAATGGAGGTTTGCTGCCGCTCGAAAAGATGATTAGGATGAGCTGGTTTAAGGTCGTGGTTTATGAATTTGCGGTCTATTATTAAGTCTGACTTTAGAAAGAAGAGTGTCCACGTCTTATTTTTTCATGATGTCGGGTTTTGAGCAAACTCCACCAGTTCAAAACCACCTCGTGTCATATTTAATTTTATTTTCACGGAAATTCGCATTCACAGGTACTTCAAATTCAGAAATTTTCTGGGACGTTTACAGACTTGCTTTCCAAAATTCGAGACACTCAAAAGACGTTAAATATATACAGCAGAAACAATAGATGCCACATTTGCTGTGGAGCTAGTATTTGGGGCTAAAATGGAGGTAAAAAATGGAGGTACAAAATGGAAGTAAAAAATGGACGCAAAAAATGGAGGCGAAAATGGAAGGAGTAAAAAATGGAGGTAAAAAAATCAAGTAAAAAATGGTAGTAAAAGTGGAGTAAAAAAATTGAGGTGTGAAATTGGAGGTAAAAAATGGAGGTAAAAAACGGAAGTAAAAAATGGATATAAAAATGGAACTAAAACATGGAGGTAAAATGGAAGTATAAATGGAGATAATAAAACGGAGGTAAAAATGGAAGTGTAAATGGAGATAATAAAATGGAGGTAAAAAATGGAAGCAACAGATGGAAGTAAAACATGGAGGTAAAAATGAAAGTATAAATGGAGGTAAAAAATGGGTGTAAAAAAATCTCTATTTGGTACTGTTCCATAGATGATGGCGTCACTTGTCTGCCACTTCCAGTTAGTTGCGGGCTACTCCCACTTCATACTGCCGCGGTTTTTTTTCCATTCCTGTTACTAATTTTTGGGCACTGAATCTAATGGTGAGAACAGTTTTTCTCTATCTGGTATCATTCCACAGATGATGGGATCGCTCGTCGGCCACTTCCGGGTACTTGTGGGCCACTTCCGCTTATACTTCCGGTTGTTTTTTTTATCCTTTTAGCTAATTTTTGGAGGCATCCAATAGTGAAAACCGTTTGTCACTATATCTGGTACCGTTCCGGAGCTGAATTAGGTGGAGCTGAAAGTCGTTTCAGCTTTCAATGGACCGAAAACACAAATGGAAACTATTTTTCAGTCGTCTTCAGGCATGTTCGAAGACGTATAAGCATCAATACTGGAAAGATAATTAATTAAATTTAAAGAATGGTTCATGTTTAACCAAGAAGTGGGTATACGCCCTTGCCCAAACAACGAAGCACATCCATGTCACGAGCGCAATTGCTTCCGGCGAAAACGGGACGTGTTTACCCAATTAACCACAGAACGAGGTTTGCTCAATTTCGTCTAAAACAAACATAAGAGCACGAGTTTACTCATCTGCAGCATAATATGGAGTGTGAAGTGACGAGTCTAAAAGTGGGATGGGACAAGTGGCAAGGTGATGGAGTCAAAAGCCACACTACGGGCATTTATTTGTCACTGACATTTCACAAATTACGAAAGGATGTTTCAACATATTTACAAACGACGGACTGCCCGTTGGTCGGACGGTAGGGCTAAGCCGAATCGCCAGCTTACAAAGACTAATAAACCTTTCTTCTTTCTTGACGTCAGTTGTGTTTTTGTGAACCTGTGGCAGTGATCTGGGGTTCTTAAATGTGTGGGGTCAACTAAAGCCAAAGGGTACACCCACAAAAATATCCCGTGTATGCACGATAGTTAGCGGTGTGCAATAGCTATGTTGTCGGCAAGGTACACCACGGAATGATGACTCTGTGAGTTGCTTACTGCCGTACATGTAAGCCGTTACCTTTTATGGGGCAACTCGCCTTCGTTTTCGACTGCATAATAAGACTTTTTTCAGCTCATGAAGGCCATATTAGAATCACTAATAAAGCCGACTAATACACACTCACGTACGAATAACACACAGAAAGTCTAAAAACACCAACATGAAAAAAAAATTAAAGAAGCATCAGCCCAAAGAGTACACAAAAGTCCATTTACGTGCAAAGGGTACAGAAAAAAAATACGGAAAAATTAAGACGTTCTGTAAGGTGGCTAAGGAAGCAGCTGATTAGTTTCAAGGCAAGACTCGAACCTAATTTACTTCTTACTGTACAGCTAGGGGACTATACATATAGCGTTACATATTAGACATCAGCGAGAATTTGTCCTTCTGACTGACCCTTGTACGCTCCACCAACTGAAGATCCATCGTTCGGCAACCGGTATTTACACCGGTGGAGAACAATGGATCTTGCCTAAGGTTTTACATCCCGTGACTGGCTAGCTGGCGCGACCTGGTTGCAACTGGTTTAACAGTGCTACTAGCTCGTAACCTGGCTGTTAGTGCTTGGCCAACTCCCGTGTGCGCACGATAGTTAGCGGCACGCAATAGAAATATAGAAATGTTATCAGGAAGGTGCACCCCAGAGTGCTGGTTCCTTGACTTGCCTATTGCCGTACATGTAAGCCGTTAGAGTTTATGGGGAAACTCTCCTTCGTTTTCGACCGCATAATAGACTTTTTCATCTCATGAAGGCCATGGTTGAGTCACTAATAAAGCCGACTAATATACACTCAAGTACAAAACAACACATGGAAAGTCTAAAAACTCTGACATAAAACAAATTAAAGAAGCATTAGCCTCTTTTAGCTACGCTTCACTGTGCAACAAGATTTTGACAAGGCGTTTAGTTATGGGTAGGTTATCCTATTGCACTGATCACCGAAATACAGGCGCTTAAAAGATTTCAGTTTGCGGGCATTGCAATCTTCCAACACACGGTCACGCCAGACTACGGTCTTTATAAATACTACAAATTTATTGACGATAATGGGTCTCTAGAATCCACACTTACTATTTTTTTTTTAATTCCCCTAACAATTAATGTATCCTGCAAAATTAAAGCCCTATAGTGTCCGCGGCCTATCTTGAGTTCTCCGCAGAACGAACATAGATAATCGATTGTACGTTTTCAGTAGCAGAGTGCCTTGTTGATATCCAAGAGGGTTACGAAAACAATGGCGGCCATCGATTAAAGCCAGGCCGTCCAGGAAGACGTAGCCGCTCACAAAAAAAGCAGCAAGGGAAGAAACCAGAAGAAACCAGAACACCAGTTTAGGGAATGCATTCTAAATATTAACCATACAATGAAGGAAATACTGTAAGAAACACGCAATGTATGAAACAATGTGAGAAAACAATGCCTTTTGATGGGTCATAAACCAATTTTTACCGGGGTTAACTCTCTTACAGTCACCTTCCACTACTGTGAATAAACTGTAACATTCCATGCCAGTCAGACGATGGAAAGTTGAGTTGGTAAACTTTAAAGAGTCAAAATGTAGGATTTTGAAGCATTCAGAATTTTTATTTAGACCCGTAAATATCCGGCAAAATTTCTTAGTCAGTTTCCTTAGGTGCTTGAATTTCATTAGAGGCAACCAACCATATACATATATACATGCATATATATATATATATGCATATACTCCAGATCAGACTTATGATTATATTGAAAATCCTCAATTGACGATTATAATAATAATATAATAATAATAATAATAATAATGATTAGTTGTGAAGCAACAGGTCAGGAATGGACGAGATTTGCAAAAGGAGAGGACATCTGAATTAGGTAACCAGCGTAAGAGTTGTAAAAGGGGCACATGGTAACGACAACTTGCAAAAGAAAAATAGGACAAAAAAAAAAAGAAGAAAAAACATTTAAAAAATAGCAATAGATAGTTCAAACACTACAAAGAATCATCAGCAGATGCCAAATACAATCAGACAAATACATATTGTGATAAGCCTGGCCTTGAATGAATTCGGTGGCACTGCGGTCACCAGCTCGCCATGCAGATCGTTCCAAACTCTAACGACACGATTGACAAAAAAAAAATACTTGCAGGTGTAACTACATTGAAGTGTTTGGTTGGGTTAGGCGACTATCCCAGCGTTAGCCATTAGGCCGCCCTTGCCACGCAAGCACTAGGGATCAGGATACGGCTAATAACGCCCTGCGCTACGATAGCAGACGCAGAAGGTTCCCCCCCCCCCCCCAATAACAAGATTCAAAACGTGACCACGAGTGCATCTATCGATTTTGAACTCGAAGAACTTACAATAGTCACAGTTCACGGCACCATGCACCTATGAGTACGTCAGACGTAGGTCAGCATGAAGACGCGTAGTTCGAGGGAGTCTAATTTGGTTAGTGTAAGCCGTTTGGCATGATAGATGTCCTTTAAACCCAACAGAGATTGAGAAAAGCTGCTATACTGACTCTGACTTTGATGTCCTTGATCAGGTATAGGGACCAGACAGGGCTGGCATATTCGAGCATATGGGCCTCACATACTCCCTGAAGACTTCCACCAGTGTGTGAAAATCACCAGAAGTAAACAACCTCTTGATCCACGCTGCACGCTGGTTTGCAGGCCTGACAATACGGTTCCAGCGAACACCCACCTTCAAATCCAAAGAAAACCTGTCTTGGTAGGGCTAGAAGTAAAGCGGCATCAGGTCGTGGCCATTCCTTCTCCCCGGAAACATCTCATTCTACCTGGAACCATAACAATGAGAAAGGATCCAGGAGGTATTCTCCATTGCAGACGCGGCGTGCGTTCCCTCTTTAATAAGCCTTGTTTGTTTGGTGCAGTATCATGAAAACGACATGAGAGAAAGAGCGCGGCGCGCGCGCCATGCAAGCCTAACTGGGGAACGTTTCTTCTATTCCCAGAGGTTGAGGCAAACGCACAAGCCAGGAGAGCCCCCTGGTTGCCATGGAAACCGAGATCAATCGGGCCATGCGAGCAACCACTCCTGAGATGCTGGTGGTTGGGATGAGAGAGAGAGAGAGAGGGGGATGGACGACACTTGGTTTTCCAAGATGACATTCAGAAACAAGAAAACGACACTGGAAGACATGGGAAACAGGGAACAGGTTCGAAAGGTATCGTTTAAAGGTGGGTAAAATCAAATAGCAATTTTAGAAAGTGCACCGATACGTTTCCTGTTTCACGGTACAGGGGAATGTATTAAACTTCTGGAGTTCCAAGATGACACTGAGTGAAAGAAAACAGCAAGGGGCGAACGTGGAAAAAATTCGAAAAGTAACAGACGATTTAAAGGTGGGAAACATCAAATACCATTGTGAGAAGTACACTGCGATAACCATGTTGACGGGATTTTGGAAAGAGGATGTACTGACATTTTCGACATCCAAGATGCCATTGAAAAATAGAAAACGGCATGCCGTGCACATGGAAAGTAGTAGTTTACAGGTGGGGAACATAAAATGACTCGGTTAAAGGAGCGCACCACGATAAATCATGTTATTGCGAGATTGTGAAAAACATCATGTTGAACTTTTCGGCTTCCAAAATGCCATCGAGTAATAGAAAAAGGCATGCAGTGGACATGGAAAGTTTTGAAAAGTAACAGTTTAAAGGTGGGAACATCAAATGACATGGTCAGAAATGCACCACGATAAAACACGTTATTGCGATATTAAGAAAAAGAACGTGTTGAACTTTTCGACATCCAATTAGATGCCATTGAAAAATAGAAAATGGCATGCAGTGAACATAGAAATTTTCGAAAAGTATAATAGTTTAAAGGTGGGGAACATCAAATGACTTGGTCAGGAGGGCACCGCGATAAATCATGTTATAGCGAGATTGGGAAAAGAACGTGTTGAACCTTTCAACTTCCAAGACGCAATTAACAAATAGAAAACGGCGTCCAGTGGACAAGGCAAATTTTGAAAATAACACTTTAAAGGTGGCGAATATCAAATGGCTTGGTCTGGAGTGCACCGCGATAAATCATGTTATAGCGAGACTGGGAAAAGAACGTGTTCAAACCTTTCGACTTCCAAGGTGCCATTGAGAAATAGAAACCGGCATTCAGTGGACATGGAAAGATTTGAAAATTGACAGTTTAAAGGTGGTCAGAAACATCAAACGACCACTAATAAAAAAAAACAAAAAAAAACAACGTGGGGTGAATGTGGAGAAGAGTTCAAAGCTGAACGTACAGTTTAAAAAACTATCAGAGACTATCAGAGAGTATCATTAGAAGTGCACCATGATAAATCAGGTTATCGCAATATTGGGACGAGAATCTACTAAATATTGGATTCATTGAATTTACCGATTCCAAGACAATATTGAGAAGCAAGAAAACGAGACGGGAAGACATCAGATTAAATGGGGACCATGATGTTTGTTCATGACGTCATAGTTTGTTCGTGCCACGACCTCGTGAAAAACAAACCTTGAAGCTATTAGTTACGTACTGAGAGGATCTGGAAAAGGATGCACGCAAAAAAATAACCGAAAAGGACGACGTATTTTGCAACGTGCCACAAATCTATATAACTAAGATAATAATATTTGTTTGTTTGTGTGTCGCCAGATGGCCGAGATGCCCACTCTTAATTCTTATTTCTACTGTTCGTGCGTTCGCAGTGGGAATCTCGATAATCTTTTTTCTTTTGTTTGTTTATATCGCTGTCAAACGGAATGCCTGCATAATGAATGAATGACGGAATTGCCTGTATAAGTAATGATTCGAACTGTGTTTTCAACAAAGAGATACAGTACTGGTCACGTCACAATATTTTCATGCAAACGGGATCTAGGCCTCTTTGTCTCTTAATCCTTGACCTAACTAAATCTAATGAAACCTTGGGCGACTGCTAACGGGAAATCACAGCATTTTAATGCAATTGTGAAATCACAACAATCCCCACCAACGAAAGAATCTATATATATAATACGATTAGGTTGGGCAAGCAAATTCATCATTATGCACTACAATGAAAGAGGGAGAGCGATCGACAATGTCAAGCAAACGGATGTGGCCTGTAACAATCAGTAACAATCGAAATATTGCTTTAAATGCTAGCTCTTTTAGCCGAGTTTCAAAGTTGGTTGAGTAACAATCACTGCATGCACGATTGTTGTTGGGTTTATTGCGCTTGATATCAGATCGGAGAAACGGGCAATTGATCGTCCTCCATTGAAAAAAAATTAACTTCCATAACAAAACAAATGAGAAGGGGTTCAATGGGAGGGGAAGCAGGGATGGGGGTATTCAGACCACACAATAGGGGAATCCGGGGCGAGGGGGGGGGAGGGGCAGGCGATGCAGGACGGGGAAATGCGTTACGGAGGGGGAAGGGGTAAATCTGACCACACAATGGCAGAATGTAAGGGGGTAGGCCGCAGGGGAGTCCGGAGGCAGGGGGCAGTCGGCGCCCTTGTTATTCCATACTGCCCACTACAGTATTTCGTTCAGGTATGCGGTAACTGGCAAGACCAGCGTATGTTACGTCGGGGGTAGAGCTAGTTATCTTTATTCCCACTACGACTTCAATAGAATTAGGAGTGGGAATCTGCGTAATCTGGTAACAATATAATGAAAGCCTGGGCAACTGTTAGAGGGAAATTCAGTATTTTCATGCAAAAGGGAAATCACAACAATGCTATAAAAAACTGGTTATACGGGGGGGGGGGGGGGGCCTGTCCTAGTTGGTCTTGAAATTGGTTTTGTATCAACTGACTTGATGCATGGATATCAGACCCATAGCCCTGGTTTTAAAAGGGTGTCTAACATTCGTGTTTCTGAAGCTCGGAGGTGCGTGGATTGAGCGAGGGAAACGAACGATTTTCACTGAAACTAAACCTTTTCATCGTGTTTCGCTTTGCTCTCTCAATCTTTCATCTCTCACCTTCGTAGGGGATTACCTCTGGAGGAGAAGACGTACAAACGTGCAAAGAAAGAAAAAAACCGTATGTTTTGAATGATGAGGTGAAATGCAGACGTGCTGAGAAATGTTATGAAAGAACTGTGAGCAACAACTGCAATTAGTATGCATGCATCGAAATAATCGGTACATCAATTTTTGGAGGGTCTTGGACTCAAAGAAATTGCTTGGAGCGAGCGAAATTGCAATGGAGAAATTGCAATGGAGCGAGCGAAGCGAATAATATGACTAGTTATTATTATTATTATTATTATAGTGTATTGCATGTCCTATAGCATTACATTTGAAACACACTCTGCTCATTGGGCTGTACAGCCTAAGTTTACAACGCAGAATACTGGAAAAAGATTATCAGTTCTTTGTAAACTCTAATTTTAGAGATATTTTTAATTGCCTCATCTGTATACATAGAGTAGCACATTACTTTCTACCTGATTTCCCGTAAAAAGTCCTGATCCCAACGGTATCAAGCTAATGATGTTTTGGTCTTTGAAAGTCAGTGTCTCTGTCTCAACAACCACTGCCCAACATTAGGGATTTACGACTTTAAATCTACAAAAATAAAGCATTTGCAGTATTTCATGTACAAATTTCAAATGAATTAGACACTGGGTTCAAAAGTTATAGTGGAGATAGACAAACAGATAGACACTAGCACAGGATAGTAGTATGGTATCGTATAGTATAGAGCAGCGACATGTGACGTCATATTGGCTACAAGCGAGATAGCTGCAAGGGGCGCTAGATTAAAATGGAGGGTTAAACAACGGCACTTCTAGTCAAGGTAGTGCTTTGAGAGCGGATTTCATAGGCTTAAAAAAACGTTGTTTCTCCACTCCCTTATGCTGCTAGGTTGTAATTGTAAAGGTTCCGCTTGCTTAAAAATGTCAGCAACTGCCAACAAATCGACAAAAATCGTGCATTATGGGACTAAGAAATCCACTCTTAACAGCGTAGTCTTCAGTAATACGCCCTTCTTTTCCACCCTCCAGTGACCCTTGCAGCTATCCCAGTTACTGGCTCCAGCATAGAGTTATATACAATAATACAACGTTGTGTCACTGCCCTATACTGTAGTATAGTGGAGTATGAGTAATATAGTGTCTCTGCACTACTCCGTACCGCGCATCACTAAAAATAGTTGGTGTAGCCGAAGTCAGGTTGGTTATCAGACAATAAAGAAAAACTTACAAAAAAAATTATCACACTTTAACGATAGCAACACAGGAGAGAAAATAGAAATGCCGTTTGACTTCCAGGATACTGAAACAATATCGGTTAAAAATCTAGTCGCTCCACAACTGGAGACCAGATGCTCTCTTTCAAACCTTTCAAGAAGGATGGTGCCGAATCACTTTTTCATGGCAATGAATTCCGAACAGGCAAACTTTGAACAGAACCATAGACTAGCGAATGGTTAAACGACATCTGAAATAAAACAGCTTAAAAGGATGGCCTCTTAGTTGTGTCATCTTCTTGAAGTGTGCAGTCATATCAATCCGTGACTGCAAGACAAAGAATTCCTGCAGAAGATGTAATAAATGTCCCTTTGAATGCTGAACGATCATTGATTGTTGAGGCAAAATTGGCGCCATTTTTAAATTTTGGAATAACTTTTACGTTCACGTGATTCCATAACTATGGCATAATAATGATTCTACGACGACTAGCGGAGAAGTCAAAATGTACCTTACACGTCGACATTTCGAAATTCAAAAAAAATTACCGAGAATCTGTAGAAAGTTTAGCACCATCTACCGTTTAAGGAAGTACAGCACAGTCATTAGGGTTTTACATTGGACAAATTAACCAGAAAGCGAAAATGTGTAGATTGGAAAAATTGATCAGAAGTCGAGACTGTACTGATGGGTTAGTGCTAGTTCTAAAAACATATCAAAAATTAACATCTGTAAACTTTGGGTCCGGGCGGCCATATTGAACAATAGCGGGTTTTTTTTTTTGGGGGGGAGGGGAGGCGCTATATATTTCCAACCAAAGTAACACCATATAAAACAAATATCACACCCGACTTGTAGAGGAGAAAAACACGAACAAAACAGGAACAGCATTGTTATGGGAACGACCCCCAAAAAAAGAGTAATCAGTGTGAACTTTTCATAACAAGTTGAAATAGATTGATGTTTGCTCCCCTGTTTTGATTTTTTAAAACATTTTTAAAACATTTGCCATCTTCGTTTTTATTCTCGTTTTGTGTCCTGATACTTTAAGTTTCACGTTTTGATGCACTTCTGCTAAAGCATTCCTCTATACGAAAAAAAAATTCTCAACAAAGACTAAGACGCCAATCAAATTTCAAGTGATTTGGTGCACACACAAAAAAAAAAGACTAGGCACAAGAGTTAATCAGAAATTGTCCTAGTCCTGAATTTCTAGTCACCGACTGTAAACTTTGAACCTTCTGTTGTGCCATCATTAATTAACACAATTAGCAGTTTATAGGTTCGAATAAAAGGTGAAGATGTACTCTTTCCAATAAAAGCAATAAAATGTTTTACTATAAATAGGGACCGACCTACGTCTGTCTGTCTGTACCGTACTTGTTAGCATTTGTAATAAATTTCAATTTTGAACTTTTACTGTGCCATTACTGAAACAAACAGATGTAAGAAGACTTAAATGAAATGCGGTGTGGTCTTTTTTCTAACGGTGGCAATCAAAAAGTATATTGTGATTAGGGAACGAGCCATGTCTGATTGTGTATGCAATATTTTGGCCTAGTTTCCAAGTACCCCATGTTACTTTGCAAACACCATAAGTAATATTTTTACCACCATTGCAGTGAGTAAAGTGCTTCAAGATTTTTTTTGGAGGGTGTTGTAGTGACAACTTAAAAACTTTTTTTTTTAGGACAAAGGGTCAAACCTGGGTTAGCTGTGGAATGGTTAACGGGCTTTAAGTTGTGCTGTTTTCGTTAGGGTTACGGTGCCTAACGTCGTCGGATCTTTTCCAAATTTAATAAGAGGATGTATTTTGACCTTGGGAGTTTGTTTTTCGGGTTTTGGGCATTAAGCCCATTTTTAGGCGTATTTCAATTTTACTATTCAGTAACAATTCTGGCTCATAGAAGCCATTTTCAATTTTCAATGTTGTGTATAAAAACAATATTTCCTGCGGTTTTTTTCCCCCATAATCAACTTATTAACACTAGGACCCGTCATTTTTGACGGGGTTTCAGCTAGTAAGATGATACCACATCACCATCTCCTACATGCTCAAACCTCAAGGAGTCCAAAATTCTTATACGGTGAAGTGTGAGACGGTGGTGTAACACCGTTGAAAATCTCACAGAGTTCGGGATTTTTTAAGGGTAACGCATGAGATGATGGTGTGACAGCTACCTCCAATAAGAATAAGATGAATAGAATAGAAGACATGAAGGTCTTCTATAATGAATGAGTGACACGCACGCATTCATTTTACAAAGACCCAACCCACATCTTCAAAGCACATCTTCATATCCTGCAAAACTCAGGTCCAGGATTCTTTAAGGGGACGCAAGAGATGATGGAATAACCCCATCTAACCCCCATAATTATGTTCAAAACTCAGGGAGTTCTCATGTTTCTTGAAGGTAGGGGCACGAGATGACGGTGATGCCGTTGTTTCGTCTTGTCTCAGCCAAAAAGAAAAAAAAATTGAAAAAGGAGGGGAAAAAGAATCAGGAGGAGAAGAGAAGAGCTGGGGAGAGATTTCTAACCCTTTCCCCTTCTCCTTCCGCCCTAGCGCGTCACTGGAGCCACGACGGGAGTCGGTGGCGCAGGCGAGATACAATCGATGAAGTAGCCTCGATTTCCCGTTCCTGGCGACGAATCTGTCACGGCCACTTGGGCGACTTAATGCTCGGCCGAAACTTGTGCATGTTGACACGACGGGTCGATTTCAAGAATCCGGTCGTTCTAGGGGTGGAGGGTTAGAAAATTGGCTAAGGGGTGGATTTAGTATTGAGAGAGATGGCGGTGGAAGAGGGGTGGGCGGAGGAGAAGGCAAACGTTGTGCCAGGAAGAACGATCTTAGATCTGCACAACACCTTTCTTGGTTGTGTAGCTTTACATGTTTTGTTTAACTTTAAAACTTTTTTTCTTGGCTTTATTTTCGTTGGGTGATTGTGGCTTGTTACAGTACACTCCCGCTATACACTATTTATTTATGTATTTCTTTAAAGACAGTATTTAAAATTATGTTTTTTTTTTGAATTTTATTATGGTCGGACTTCTTTCTTTCTGTTGTGCGACACTACACTACATTAATAAGATTTTTCTTTTACTGTCAGATGTTGAACTACTGCACCACCAGGACGGGCTTTCTACCTCAAACCTATAGTAGACCTGTTCAGTTTTTCTCAGGGGTGTGCGAATATTTCCTTGTGATTTTATTTATATCTATTTATTTATTTATTTATTTTTTTTTTTTCTGGGGTAGCCCCCCCCCCCCCCCCCCGTATATGTCGACGGTTTTATAGAGCATTGTAGTGACTTCGCGTTTACATGAAAATACTGTGACTGGTAGATCAGCCCCTCCCCCGTATATGGTCGAGTTTATAGAGCAAAGTTCTGATTTCCTGTTTGCATGAAAATACTGTGACCCTTACAGCAGCGGGCGCCCGCCCCCCCGTATGTGATCGGGTTTATAGAGCACTAGCAGAGTCGCTCACTTCGCTCGCTCATTCCGCGTCGTCTCGCTAAGCTCGAGGGACTTTCATGCTGCAACTCTTATGCTGCTGATAGACATTCTACGTTTAAAACGATCAAGCAAATGGCCAGAGTACAGTACGCGTTTTTCGTAAGGCTTCATTACATAAACAAATGATAACCATGATTTAATCATTCCAACAGTCTGGCCATCCGAGAGCTACGTGCGTGTCGATCCATGCTTCAAGTGATTTCTTTGAATCCAAGAGTATCACAAAATCATGTGCTGATTTTGTTCGACATAAACTAATTGTAATTATTGCTCGCAGTTCGTCCATCACATTCCTAAGCGCGCCTGCATTTTATCTTAATCATTCAAAACAGACGATTTGTTTGTTTGCACGTTTGTACGTCTTCTTCTCCAGAGGTAATCCCCTACGAAGGTGAGAGATCAAAGATTGAGAGAGAGAGAGCAAAGCGAGACACACATTGAAAAAGTTTATCTTTACGTGGAAATCGCTCGCTCAATCCACGCACCACCTTGCTTCAGAAACACGAATGTTTGGCACCCTTTTAAAACCAAATCTATCCATGAATCAATCAGTTGATACAAAACCAATTTTAATATCTATATGCGTTACGTTTCAAAATACGTCGTCCGTTTAGGTTATTTTTTGCGTGAATCCTTCTCCAGATCACCTCAGTGCGTAACTAATAGCTTCAAGACGATCCATGATTCATGTAACTTCTGTGTACTGATTATTGTACTAATTATTTTGACGCAAACTAATTGCAAATGTTGCTCACAGTTCGTTCGTCACATTCCTCAGAATATCTGCATTTCACCTGCATCATTCCAAACATACGATATGTTTGTTTGCACCGTTTGTACGTCTTCTCCTCCAGAAGTAATCCCCTACGAAGGTGAGAGATGAAAGATTGATAGAGCAAAGCGAAACCCACATTGAAAAGGTTTAGTTAACGTGGAAATCGCTCGCTTTGCTCGTTCAATCCACGCACCTCCGTGCTTCGGAAACACGAATGATTGACACCGTTTTAAAACCAAATCTATTATGTTATTATTATTATTATTATTATTGTTTATTATTATTATGTTTTGATTTTTCCATGCATCAAGTCACTTAATATAAGATCTAAATAATTTTAAGATCTACATGTGGTGTGTTGTAAAATACGTCGTCCTTTTACGTCATTTTTGCCGTGCATCCTTTTCCAGATCATTTCGCTTAGCTCGAGGAGGTTTTCATGAACAAATTATGACGTCATGAACAAACATCATGAGGGTTTTTAAAAAAAAAACTTTGGCGTTACTTTTTTAGGTTTTTTCGCGTTTTTGAGGGTCATCATATCAAGTTACAGCTATGAAAATAGGTCTATACTGAGCGCAATTTAATTATCTTTCGTTTAGTCCTACTCCCATGTTTGTAGATGCTTTGGTTCCAGAGGAGAAGAGGTACAAACAAACAAACACGCACATCGTACGTCCTTAATGATGTAGACTGATTTCTCGTTTGCATGAAAATACTGTGATGTCAGTACATCTGCCAATTATTGTTGAAGGTCCTTACAAATTAAACCGTTGGTAGTCGTCACCCACTGTCCAGTCGTCCAAGCCTCCGAGATTCTCACTACCGACTTCAATATAATAAAGATTTTCGAGATTCCCACTGCAAACTTCAATGGAATAAGGATTATCTAGATTCCCACTACCGACTTTAATACAATAAAGATTTTCCAGATTCCCACTGCAAACTTCAATAGAATAAGGATTATCTAGATTCCCACTACCAACTTCAATATAATAAAGATTTTCGAGATTCCCGCTATAAACTTCAATATAATAAAAATTTTCGAGATTCCCACTGCACACTTCAATAGAATAAGGTCCCACTGAAAACTTCAATATAATAAAGATTTTCGAGATTCCCACTGCAAACTTCAATATAATAAAGATTTTCGAGATTCCCACTGCACACTTCAATAGAATAAGGATTATCTAGATTCCCACTGCAAACTTCAATATAATATAGATTTTCGAGATTCCCACTGCAAACTTCAATAGAATAAGGATTATCTAGATTCCCACTACCGACTTCAATATAATAAAGATTTTCGAGATTCCCACTGCAAACTTCAATAAAATAAAGATTAGCTAGATTTCCACTACCGACTTCAATATAATAAAGATTATCGAGATTTCCACTGCGGACAAACAAACAAACAAACAAAAACTGTGATCTTAGTTATGTAGATTCACCCAAAAAGGTATTTCACGTATTATTCTTATTATTAAAGAATACAGATTTATTTTAATTTTACTTACTCTTCGTTTACTTGTCTCGCTTAACACACGCTTATTACGATGAAAAATTTCCAAGTTTCCCCAGCCCTTACATATATTATTATTTAATGCACGGTGGTGACGTCACGCTAACACACCCTCACGCTAAAAGTGTAGTCGTTATATACGGTTAATCTGAAAACCCACACACGTCACCGTGGGTTAATTTTCAGACTCCACATTTTTTTGATAATCGAACCCTTTTTCCGGGGTATACACAACCCCTGCTGCACCTTGTGACATATAATGACCGACTTTGCAAAACTACGGTACACAACACAAATTCAACCAGCACACCCCATTGCAACCAGCATAAATAGGCACATTTGCACCCTGCGACACTTATCGTACTAACACGAAAAAAAATAAAAACCTCACGTAGACAACTATGCTAGGCCCCACCCATGGAGGAATGGCCCAACCCGGCCCCCCTCTCCCCACCCGATCTTTCAAGGATTTTCTTTTTGTAACAGTAATATTACTAATCATATCAACAACCAACACTGGTAAAAGGGGCCGCCAAGTTCCGAATGGTCCGACCCTTCAAAGGAGTGATATCAACACACCAAAATATTCGCCAAGTTAATCGCACTGCTTAATAATTCGAAGGTTAAATGAAAACTAGAACATTGCTACTTTCGGTAGCAATGTTCAAGTTTCATTTAACGTCCAAAGTATTATTCGGTGCGATTAAGTTGGCGAATGTTTTGGTGTGTTGATATCACTCCTTTGAAGGGCCGAACCATTCGGAACTTAGCGGCCCCTTTTACCAGTTTTGGTTTTTGATATGATATCACTCCTTTTTTTAAATTGTGTATTGACTCAACTCCACTATCGTGCAGATGAGTAATAAAGTGCCATATCAACAAGAAATTGGTTTTCAACAATTTGCTACTACCTTTTGCCTATAGGACGAACCATTCTCAACTTAGTCACCGCTTTATTGGCTTTTGGTTTGGTTTTAATTTTGTTGTAATTTGTTGTATTTAGTTAGTTTTGGTGTGTTGATATCACTCCTTTAAGGGCCGAACCACTCTCAACTTGGTGGCCTCTTCACCAGTTTTTGGCTTTGTTTATTTTGCTTAGTTTTTACACTTGGTGAATTGGACGTGAATACAATTTCTTTGCAACGTTGTTTAGATTTATCGTGATACACTAGTGTGTGTTTAAGCACGCACGTCAGTATACACGTTTTCATTGTCGGAACTTTGGCCGTCCAATGAGAGACGATGCCGACAATACTAACAATGGTTATAACAATATTTTTGTACTTACGCGCCCTCCCACGCCATCCCTGTTACGCCCCAAGGCTCCAAACCATAAAAGGTACGCAGTTCGTATTGTAGTGCACCCATTCGTCCAATTTCATAGCTGGAAGCCTTCCCGTTATCTGGGAATCGATGAATAATCACCCTACGGGATTTAACATGGGGATGAGCGGACTAGCTAGCTAGCTAGTTAGTAACACACTTTCAACGTTATTGAGGAGCAGATTTTGCATTGAAAGCAGCATAGCTGGCATTCAAAGACGAGTTAATTTTTGTCAGGTGGGTCATTGCTCTCGATTTCAACACAATTTAAGCTTTTGTACCGCATTATTATTTTTCCCCAAGTACCTGAAATGTGCCCAACTATGCTTCAAGATATAAGACACTGACGCAATGGCGTCGCGCTACAATGGTTACAACCTCGACAATTGAATTAATGTGATGTTTGTTGTGATGTTTGTTGCCTAACTTGGCGCGACACACTAGCGTGTGTCTAGACTTCCAACTCGCTCCTACTTTCTCTGTCAGCAGCGTCATTGACCAACGGTCTTAATGGCACCATTTTCCTCTTTATTTTTTTTTTGTTTTTATGAGCAGGAGCTTTGCTGTTCTTTATCCGTATAAAACGACAATTATTTCAAAAATTTAGAAAAACAAATCAATTTTTGATTTTTCGAACACCAGACGGAAGACACAAGATCCGTCTCGGTTTCGGTTAGGGCGCTAAAAATTAATTAGGCGGTTCCCGGAAGTGGTACTAAAAATAATTGATGCGAGCGGAAGGTGTTTTTTTTTTTTACGTTTTATTTTTGATATTTCAGATGCGGACGATGGTTTTTTTTTTTTTTTTTTACCAAACAAAACGAAATCAGTTGCAGACATTTTGTTGTGGGGTACAATATCGATGTTTTAATGCCACGACCAGAGTGCAAAAGTTACACATTTCATAAAAGTCGTTTCGAGGCCGTCATGAGAATGGAGCAAAGAATCGATGTGGTCATCGGCTCCAGGAAATGCTTGGTGAAAGTGCTGATGCGTGATCGGTACTTTTTTTTTTTGACACTGTCATAAAAAAAACGTTTCATGCACTAAGAAAAACCAATGCGTGCGCTCCAGAGAACCACTTGATTAACTTTTAGTGGCCTTATCAGTAAACACTTAAAATTCGGAATCGGTTACCGACCCATTGCTATAGCCATTTCAATCGTCAGTTGGCGAGTGGTCAGTGGATTTTTGTACGTCTATATGGGAATGGCCTTTAAAAAAATAAGGTCTTCTGCAAACGTCAGTGTTATACGCAAGGTTTCATGGAAGTTTACACGTAACAAGGCACACGCACACCTTCAACACCACCACCACCACCAGCATCGACAACACACGTGAGTCACCTCTGTGCATCCTGAACGGAGGTAGAACACCCCCCTCCCCCTTCCTCACCCGCTCACCACCCTTCCCATCTCGTTTCCAACATTTCAGCACAAATGAAGACATCTCATTTGCCGAAGCAAGGTTGCAAGCAAGCAAGCAAGCAGCCGCCCGCCATTACACCGGCGTCTCCCGGCTGAGGGCTTTTGGGCGAAAATCGGCGTGTCTTCGCTGAAAGAGAAGAAGTTGCTAGCCATTTTAGTGTTACGGTTCCGAGTTAGAGCCAACGATGAGACGAACGCACTGGAAGCAGACGAGCAGCAAGACAAACACAAACGCTGAAGCTCAAGAAAGGAGGCTTTTATATTTGGAAGAAGGGGGTGGTGGTGGGGGGATGAGGGAGGAAAGGGAACGAACCACCTTCCAAATTACCCCGCTTTGGGTATACTTATACGCGCGACGAGAGTAGGTAGGAAGAGGAAGCGCTAATACCGTTTTCCAAGTCTGGGTTATAGCAAGAGCAACCTGGAACAAATATTTCAAGACGCCAGTGAAGCACGGCGGGAACTAACGGTTGCGCTTGCTATAACCCAGACTTGGAAAACGGTATTAGCGCTTCCTCTTCCTACCTACTCTCGTCGCGCGTATAAGTATACCCAAAGCGGGGTAATTTGGAAGGTGGTTCGTTCCCTTTCCTTGTTCGCTTGCTTATCTGATGTGTCGCGGCGGAGGCCGTAAGTACTGGCCGAATGGTTAATGGCGGCAGTTCTCTTAACACTTTTACGCCAGCACACGCAACTCCAGCACCAGAAATCCCAACTATCCTAAATCAGCTCGGCCGGCTTCCTGTGCTGCGCAGGGTTCTCGTATCCGTGTTGTGTGTGTTGTGAGTGCGAGTTCTGGTGCGTAGATAGCAAAAAATAAATAAATAAATACAAGCCAGAAAAGAGCACAAAAACGTTCCTAAAATTTGCGACGTTTCGAGACATGACGTTTCGACGTTTAGATTCCGCGTCCAAAAAATCAGTTAAAAAGTTTAAGAAACACAAAAACCCAGAAGTATGAAGGAAAAGTGACCCAAACGTGACCGGAAGTGGCCAAGAAGGGAGCCAATCATCTATGGGTACGGTACCAGATAGAGCCAAGCTGTTTTCACTGTTATATTCATCACCCAAAAATTAATTAAAATTAATTTTAAAAAATCGAAAGTATTAAGCAGAAGCGACCCGTAAGTGAAGGAAAATTGGAAATTAGCCAATAGCGAAAATCATACACTAGAAATAACGTAGTTTAGTAAGCCACCTTTACGCACTTACGTTTCGTCGAAGTGGCATGACCCGGATTCGAACCGGCTACCCAGTTCGCCCCCAGATCACTTGCATAGCGCCTTAATCGCTATGGCCACATCCTCCACTGGCACTATTTGTTTCTCCTTTATTTGAGCCTTGTGAGTGTATGATTTGTCTTCCCTCTCCATTGTCTATGGCCGAGTGAATTTCGGTCGAATGGAGCCCTGGTCACGGTTGTGACGTTAATAATGGGTTCAATGAGTTATCTTTATGCCAGTGGAGGATGTGGCCATAGCAATTAAGGCGCTATGCAAGTGATCTGGGGGCGAACTGGGTAGCCAGTTCGAATCCTGGTCATGCCACTCCGACGAAACGTACGTGCATAAAGGTGGCTTACTGAACTACGTTATTTCTAGTGTATGATTTTCGCTATTGGCTAATTTCCAATTTTCCTTAATATTATTTCCAGCGATTTATGCCTATTTACCCGTAAGTGAAGGAAGTGGTGGAAGCGTACAGAACATCTGGGCTTTCAGAGTCTATGTTAGACCCATTCGCGAATTTGCAAGTCCTGTTTGGTCTCCGCACCTGTCAGGGGAATGTCGACATCATTGAATCTGTGCAGAGACATTTTACTAAATCACTTAGCGGTCTAAAAAACAAAACTTATGAGGAACGACTTGAGTTTTTAGCCCAAGATTCGCTGGAGTTTCGTCGACTTCGTGCAGACTTGCATTTAACATTCTCTTGGCATAATTTAGTAAATTTTGATTACTCTTTTTTCTTTGAATTACGTCTCGGTGACAGGACTCGCGGCCATTCCTATAAGTTAATGGTAAACAAAACTAAATGTGATACTCGCAAGTATTTTTGGTCAAATAGAGTTGTCGTACCATGGAATGCTCTTCCTGATGAGGTGGTCAAGGCACCTAACTTACCTACTTTTAAAAGTAGGCTGTCCAGATGTGACCTAAAAACGTTTTTAATGCGCTTTTAAATTTCAGTTCACTGCTTTATTGCCTTTTAACTATGTTTATACGGTTTTTAAATGTTTTAAAACGTTTTTAATATGTTTTTTTATTTTGTTTTTCCAGTTTACCTTTTTATTGCCTTCTTATTATGTTTTATTTATTATTATTAAGCACATGTTTATTTGACTCCAGTTTCTTGCTAACTGTTCAGTATTTTATTTTTTTCTGTGACGTCAATTGACCTTACCTGCAACGTTACTTTGTATTTTACTGATTCGTTTAAAAAAAATTTAAGTTTGGCTGGTAGTCAGTGGACCGCAATGGGCCCTTCCCACTCAAGTTGCTTATGCGACAAGTTATTTATTATTTAATGCACGGTGGTGACGTCACGCTAATACATCTCCATGCTAAAAGTGTAGTCGTTATACACGGTTAATCTAAAAACCCACACACGTCACAGTAGGTTAATTTTGATAACCCACGCTTTTTTGATAATCTAACACTTTTTACGCGGGTCTACACCATCGATTATCTGTGTTCGTTCTGCGGAGAACTCAAGATAGGCCGCGGACACTATAGTGACTTTGCTGTAATCTTAAATGCTTGATCCAAAAGCTGGATCAAAGACGCCCCTAATTTGGCTAGTATTACTTCGTTTTATGACCAGTACAAAACACTTCTCTCAGCTAAAGTAAGTGCTGCTTTCCTGATGGGAAAGGCACGAGTGCCATTCATCACAGTCATTACCAAAATTGGTCCCGAATTCTACCCACGCAAACACCGTAACTAAAGAGTGTTTGCAGGAAGCGTTAGTAAAGCTATCTTGACCATTTGGACTCCACTACAAGTCACCACGCAGCGTTAGGTAGGTCTTTGCCTGTGTCACTCATCGGGGTATCAAATCGGGGCGTCCGCATCCATCGCTGACATCATTACGTCTCACTATGGACTGACATGATGACGCACTGTCAAAGCAACTGATACCCTGGTGTACCCTGGTAGGCCACTGCCGGCCACGGCCAAAGAAATATAATTATCCTGGTAGTCCATCCTGTAAACCTCTCTCTACTCTGCAAAACAGTGGTATCAACTTGTGCTCGTGTGAAGTGTCAACAGCTAATTTCTCGCCGGTACGCCCATGTTTTTTTGTACCGTGTCAGTGAAGAAATGATGATCTTATCGTGCTGAGAATATTTTACAATGCTACTGAAATTGGGTAATGTCTGGTGTACATGAAGCACGAAGACTGAAGCGCTCTGATTCTGTATTTACAACCGGTGTTTGACTGAATAAAAAAATTCGTTTCTCCCTTTAATTTTTATAAACAGGCCAGAAAGCCAAATAGGCTCGATAAGTGTTAAATAAATACGGATGCAAACCTATTTACGTTGCCTTTTGGACTTAAATGTCAAGCTGCCAGAGTGGAGAATCGAACCCAGGACCTTTGAAACCAAAGGCCGGAGTCTTACTGCTCAGCCATACTGACATGTCCGAAAGGAAACGTCTATAGGCAGCATTTGTCACGCACACATATACATTTATACATATATAATCATACACTCACTTTTCCAATCTATACTGGTGGAATGCTTGTCTGTGCATCACATTCAACATGGCCATGTCAGTATAGCTGAGCGTATCAAAAGTACAGTATCCCACTGACCGGGCTTAAAAAAAAACACTCGGGGTATGAACAGCAACAACTATTTTTAAATTTTCAGCACTTACACACGTTTGTGTCTTGGTCACCTGACAAACAGAACAATAACACAGAATGGTAGCAAACCACATTCTGAAGAAGTAAAAAAGAATAAATACTTACAAATAAAAACATTAAAAAAAAAGAAATGGGAGAACCCCACAATCCTATGACTTAAAACGTCGCCATATCGGAAATGACGTCACCTAATACAGTACTCTCAAATTTCATTTACTGGCAATTTCGCGAACAAGTTTTTCCAACCAGTCATTACTGGGAATTTTTTAATGGTGTTCATGACCCCTTCACTGCTGTTCTGTGCTTCATAGCTGAACGGTAGGACTCCGGCTTTTGGTTTCGAAGGTCGTGGGTTCGATTCGACGCTCAGGCAGTCTGACATTTAACTCCAAAAAGCAACTTAAATAGATTTGCATCCGTATTTATTGAATTTTTAGCCAATATAATGGACCGAAACTTTGACTTTTTTCTTGCAACAGGCCATCTCCCTACCCTTAATAAGACTTCTTTCTCCTTTAAGAATGTGTAGCAAGGTTCAAAATTTAGCAGTTCATTTATACAAGCTTTTTTTGTGCGTCAGATTACTTAAGGCTCCAAAAAACTTATAAAATAAAAAAAGCAAGTCAAAAAACGTAATTTTTGGTTAGATTTTGGGTTTTGTGTTACGGTGAAGACTTCCGATTTTTTTTATTGTTCTTTACTTTACTTTCTTTTCGGTATTTCTTTGCTTTTTCTTTATCAACTTTTTATTCTCTTTATCACAACTTCGTATTTTCTTTAAGCTTTAAAAGAGAGCGCACTGCTGGACAGAAAAAAAAGAAAACTTGTTTTAAGTTGTTGGCACATACATATAGAGTACGCTTAATGTTTTCAACTTTGAACGTATAACGGCGCGCGCGCACGTTTTCTCTCTCCTCGCTTGCTGCATGCACGTAAAGTTTACGCTTAGCACGTGGCTTAATAGTTGTTGCAAACGGGTTCTCACTGAGGAAAAAGTCGGCGTCTTATTTTCCGTCCTTCTTCACTGCTGCAGAGTCTGCAATAAGGAAATGTGGAAGGGGAAGGAAAAAAAAAAGAGAAAAGAAACAAATTATGAAGTCGCTTATTTGTTGCCGCGGTAAGGTGAGTGGTGGTGTGTGTGTGTGTGTGTGTATGTGTGCCACACATGTGGGCTTGTTACTCTACGGAACGTCTGGCCTGTTTGTGGGGAAGAGGGTGCAGTTTGGACTGTGCAATGCGGGTAACCCATTCCGCTGGGCTCGTTTCTTGTACGCTTTCTTTCTTTTAACGTTTTTTTTTTTTTTTTTTTGATGGGAATTGTAAACTCGTGTAAATGTTGTAACTTATACAATTCGTAAAAATTTCTCCATCAAAAATGTGTGCAGTAAAAAAAAAAAAGCCGCTAAATAACAAAGAAACAAAACGCAACGAAATGCAAACACACAAACCCCACTCTGTTTACTGGAATATAAAAAACTGTAAAATGACGTCTTGCTGGAGTGGGTAAATGGTAGTAACTTTTAGATAAAAACGGTGTATGGGCTTCGTCGGGGCTTGAGTACTTTCGTGCAATTCTGCTCTGAATTTTGTGTTTTAAGTAGGCAGTATATTTCTACGTTAACTGGATGAACAATGTCTTGGTCGGACAAACTTTACGAAAAAATATAGTGCACTTGCTCTTTTTTTGTTTTATTTTTCCTTAATAAAAATTATAAATATAAAAATTTCGTCTTTGGAGTTTACTTACTTGTATCACGAGTTTATCAGTGGCATAGCTACAGGGTGGCAAGGGCGGCGCCCGAAAGAAAAAAAGACATTCAGATTTTTAAAAAAGGGTGTTTTGTAGTATACTAGTTTTATTTAATTTGATACAAACTGTATTTTAAAAATGAATTTCGAGCCTCCCCGCTCGTCCAGCCCCCTTTTATTAAAAAAATATGGTGACCCATAAAAAACGCATGAGCTGAAAAATTTCTAGTCCAAACTTTCTTCCGAGGTTTTTTTTTTTTTCAAAAAAAGTGAAAATAGGGGCCACCTTACGAAAAAGTGGTCCCTCTTTTCACTATAGCAGAAATAAAAAATAAATTGAAAAAAGATGGGCTTGCAATTTTTATTAAATTGGGGGGAGGGGGGGGCTAAGGGCTTAATTTGCCACCGTCCCCACATAATGTATCTACGCCACTGGAGTTTATAGATTTGGGTGAGTTCGGTCTGTAGAACTCTGTATATGGACACGTAGGGGGGGGGCCAAAATTTTAATTCACAGACGGTATCTGGAGGGCTTTTCAAGTTCCATACACGGCTGTTTTGGCCCTCCATGACGTAAGTGGGACTGCATGCGCACATAATGACATCATCTAAGAGGGGTGGATTCACGGAGTAACAATATTTTGCACAAGGGGAAGGCGCGGTTAGTAAATTTGTGAAGTCACACATGTACTGGAATAATATCAACTCGTCCAATCAACTCGTCTGTCATTTAACACAATTGGCACTGAACTACCTTTGGAATCTATCGTTGGGTAAAACTATCATCATCCAGGAGTCTTCAATTAGAACGCCAATTATTGAAGCTTCTTGTGAGGAGAACTCCAACCTCGATTCCACCCAAACTGCATTTTACACGGGGCTATGTTTCTGTCTCAATCCACAAAGTGCTGCTCAGGGGAACCATCCCTGTTGGTTTTACCAATTAATTATTATTAATTTTTTTTTTTTTTTTGCAATCTCGGTTTGCTCGGGATTCAAAATGGTCGCCTCACTGTGACGTCATTATTGACCTGTCCTGTCACGTGCTGTCCCTGTGTGGTCATACTTCATACTAAAAACTAATTAATTCAACGTTTCTACCTCACTGAAGAGCCTGAGGGCCTCTTTCTTCATCGCGCGATGGAAAGTTCAAGAAAAGCAGCGATCGCAAAAAATTAAGGTTTCAGCACACTCAACTAGAACACGAACGTGAATACAAAAAAAATACTACCTAATAGTCAGATAGTCAAATCGAAAAATGACAAGTTACAAAGGCATGATGATGTGTAAAATATTAGTTCCAAATGAATGCTTCTTTCGGAAGGGGCAAAAATTAAGATTAAAGATGGATGAACAGAGTTTTGTTTACTTTTCAGTTAAATTCCGACCTCCACACATAGGCTGTTGTGAATCTTGGAACGTTTACACATATTCATCAAGTTGGTATCATTCTGAGGCCAATGGCCATTCAGAAATGTTTTATATAATTATTCCATTATCTTGTGTTGTCTATTGCTAAGCAACTGTTATACATTATCTTGCCATTGTTATTATTGCTGAGCAACTGTTATCAACGGTAATTGTTAGCAACTAATATCTTGTAACGAGTGGGTATAAAAGCAGAAATAGTTCATACACTATAAACCAAAATCTCGTAGCAGAAACGAAGACGGCGACAACGACCCCCCCCCCAAGAAGCAACCCCTATACAATGAAACTGGTATGTTGTTGCCATGAAAAGAGGTTAAAATTGACACATTCTTGCCTCGACGAACAATCTGCGCTGCGCGGTCATCTCAGCGTCAAGTGTTAAATGACGTCCTGCAACGAAGGACAGTTATTTTTCACACGATACGAATCGCTCAAGCCAAAGCGAAAAACTGGGAGTGGGAGGAGGACCTGAACGGCATACGCAGTGCATCTGTTAGCCCTGCGCTTTAGAAAAAATATATGTTGGGAGGGTGGTGGTGGTTGGGTGAGGGGGGGGGGGGGGTCTATGCATCTGTTACCATTAAGCATATCATTACGTATAAACTGAAGCTACAAGGTATTATTTTTTTGGTGGCATAGGAGGGGAGACAGTGCGTCAAAGGGAAGTACTCCAACAACCGAAATTGCCCGTCGCATTCATCATTTAGGCTACACTGATCGAAAATTGGGAAACAACCACGGGTGAAACAAAACCCCGGGCGAAGCCGGGTACAACTGCTAGTTCACTGAATAAAAATCACATCAGCAGCCGACTCAGATCGGTAAGTTACCATCTGGTGCCTCTTCATTGGTTTGGTAAGTTACTTGTCCGGTAAGCTGCACAACGAGATGGAGAGCTGCTGCAATGCTATCGCAAAAGGGGTCGAATACCTAATACTGCCCGAATGTCTCAGCAACGGCCATATGGAAGAGGTATCACTCATTAAAAACAATGTGAAACCGTGTTTTACATGCCAGACCACCCAATTATAAATGAGGATAGGAAAACAACAAAGCTAAAATTTGTACTTCATGCTTCATTCCATGCTGATAAGGTGCCTTCATTAATCAGTCAACACGCAGGGCCAAGTGTAAATCCGAACATTGTGGATTTGCTGCTGCAATTAAAGGCATGTTTCATTAGACCAAGATTGTCATACCATATTCAACAAGCCTGGAGTGACAGGAGCGTGAAGACCTTCTTTCGGTCAGACTTAAAGGCTGCTGTCCAATCATGGATTCAGGAACCGCCCGCTGGGAGCTATTCGTAGGTAGATGGGTACAATGAGTATTGATTGCACCTCAAGCTTCTAAGAGACGATGATTCTACGGGAGGATGATTAGATCAGTAGACAAGCGGGTGCAGTGACTACCTAGTCGCAACTACTAAACAAATAAGTAGTAGATGTCCGTGAGTCCTTGTCGATTTAACGGCTATAATTGCTCGCGAGCAAGAAACGGCCAGTCCAATATCGAGGGGGTGGAGGGAAACACGACTGGGCGAAACCCACGAGTTTTTCCCTTCACCCCCGAGATAGTGGACTAGCCGTTTCGAGCTCAAGAGCACTTATAGCCGTTAAATCGACAAGGATCACGGATATGTATTTTAATGCTAAGGTGTGACGTCGAGCTAATTTATCGTGTTATTAGACCTTTTTAAAGACTTGTTTCAAGAATTTAAGATTTTCTACATGCGACTTATGTAAATTCCTGAACGGAAGTTCCGGTTTAGAAACGGGGTTAGAAGCTTCCTGTGTATGAAGGCCGACCGAAGGGAAGAGACGCTGCGTAATACCGATGTTTGTGTTTAAGGTAAAACTGTATTTTTTTCTACTTTAATAGTTTAAATAAGACGAGTGTATAAAATGCGCTATTCGCTTGAGTCTCGTAGGTTTTTAGGTGTGTTTAGGAAGTGTCAGTAGCCTAGTTTTCGTACCGTCGGAACGAAAGATTGCCGGGTGGCCGGTTGGGCCATTCCTCCGTGGGTGGGGGTCTAGCATAGTACGCGAGTGTTTTTTGTTTTTTTTTCGTGTTAGGCTAGAAAGAAAAATGTCGCAGGTTGTAAATGTGCCTGTTTATGCTGGTTGCATTTTTGTTGTGTACGGTAATTTTACAAAGTCGGGTCATATGTCACATGATGGAGCAGAGTGCCTTGTTGATATCCAAGATGGTTACAAAAACAATGACAGCCATCTATTAAAGCCACCCCCTCCAGGAAGACGTAGCCGCTCACAAAATACTTGCAGGACTCAAGATACGCCGCGCACACAATTTATCAGGTGTTGCCCCAGAGTACGTTGATTTCAAAGGTAGTGTTTCTGAAAAAGAGGTGTAAATAAGTATCTACTTTTTCTGAAAACTGGTGCAAAGTAGCACCTCCATCACTGGCACCACGTGTCAATGGTTCCAAACTGGTACATCATTACGTCCTCCAAGCAACTCGAAGCAACCCCTTTTTAAAACTTGAAATGAAAAATTATTCCATCAATAGCTTCATTCAACCACGGTAATAACTACCATACCTTGCGAACTTAAGGATATTCATTACGTTTGCGTGATCACTTCAAAGCGCTTCAGAGGGATGTGCATCGCGTCGGTGTCGCGTCGATGGGTCTTGTAAACATCCATTCGTAGCGCTTTCTACAGAACCCGAATCGCTTCACGGAGGTGGATCGGCAATCTGATGCGATTCATCTTTATTCATGTAAACATCGCAATCGCATTGAGACGTTGGTGAATGCTTGGTAAAGATGGTGGAAACAGTTACGGAGCCCAAGTCATTTGTGCTGGAGCGATTAGACTTTTACGTAAATAAACTGAAAACAAGCGTAGAGGACTAGGGCGACCACTAAGGCTTGCATACTTTTGGTTATTTGGGTTTAAGCTGACCTAGCTTACTACATGCAGGGGGTAGAGCAGCGTGGGACTTGCTCACTATTCGCAAAAGGGAGGGCAGGGAGGAAGGATTATCTCAGTGTATACTGGCATCAATCACCTTCCTCAGTGGTATGTCCCTAATCGCGGTCTTGTGTCTTGCGTAAACAGGTGCCGTTTTTTGATAGGCATATCAAAGCGCATTGTTAAAATGCGCTTTCTTGTGGCCATCTAAACGGAGTAATTCTCACGCATGAGCAACATTTGAAGTTGTGGAACTTGTTCTCTGTTCGAGTCAAACCGTATTTAGATTGTTACCAAAAAAAAAAATGGACCCGGATAAAGAGTGGCTGACTTCTCGGAACGCAAACCAATAGCTTATACTAGCTCCACTCATAACTATAACCATTTTCAAACTGGCTACTGTATTAAAAAAAAAAAAAAAAAACTAGACATACTAGGTTAGTATTTCTCAAACTTTTTTTTAACCACGATCCCATTTTTCAAAATTTGACCACGGGAGATGGGTCACGACCCATCCATACCGGTAATACAAAATTTAATACTTTGTAATTAATTATAGATCGGTTACAAAAAAGTTTACTAATTTTTTTTTTCGTCTGAGCAGTCTGCTTGTTTTTCTGAGCACAACTTCTCCAAATTTGGTACAATATTAGTTCATTTTAATCTTAGCTCATTCTCCACAGCCATCTGGTAGTTACGAACATTTGCTTTTAGTCCCACTAAATAAGAAAACCTCGATTCACATGTGTAAGAAGAGGCATATGGAAAAGCGTTTCAATGGCACGTCGTGACAAATCATTGCACTCTGTTTGCACCAAGGCCCAAAATTCGTAACGTTCCTTTGATTTGAACTGAATTTCAATGTTGAGTGAAATGAGTGAAAAAAAAAGTATTGCTTGCCCAATTAGAATTTTCAAATTGAGAAAGCAATACTAAGAAAAAAAAATAACACTGTCCATTATAGGGCAGTGATACGACGTGGCATTATTGTATATAAGTCTATGGCGGAGCCAGTTACTGGGTTAGCTGCAAGGTGCACTGGTGGGGGGAAAAGAAAAGCTTCTTACTGAAGCCAATGCTATTAGACTGGATTTCTTATGCATGAAACGCGCGATTTTTGTCGATTTGTTGGCAGTTGCTGACATTTTTAAGCAAGTGGAATCTTTATTTTCCAATTACAACCCTCGTAGCATAAGGGATTGGAGAAAACAACGGTTTTTTAGGCCTACGAAATCCACTCTCAAAGCACTGGCTTGACTAGAAGTGTCGTTGTTTAACCCACCATTTCAATCTAGTGCCCCTTGCAGGTATCTCTCTTGTAGCAATATGACGTCACTTGACGCTGTTATATACCTGTGCTCTAGTCCAGAGATTACACATACTTTCCCTACACCAGCATATGGATGGCAGTGTTTGGATGCTGATAGAAATGGATCGATTTGAAACTCGGCGCTTGGTGCTTCAAATTCATCTGAGGTGCATCAATTCTTCACGACCCCACCAGGGTCGCGACCCACAGTTTGAGAAACACTGCTTTACTAGTTAAAATCGATCTAGCCTCCTACCGTAACTTATCTTTTTTTAAAGCGATTAACCAAGTATCTCGTTTATTTTGCTTTCATGAGGAGGCTCAGTAACTTAGCTTGTGGCAGCTGTGTGGTCGCGATGCCTTGCCATTGGGTTCACTGACCAGGGGAACCCTCTGGCGGTACCATTGAAAGCAGGTACTAATTTCACCTAAATATTTACTAGCACAGGAAAAGCGGCATTACCTGTACTTACCTACCACGATTAACACTATGCGATTTGTGTTATTTATTTTGCAGTACTGTTGTGCTCAGTTTGCTTAGCAAGCCAACAATACACGGTAAGCTTTAAAAAAAAAAGTCTTTTGATCTCTTTTTCCTTTTTGGTTCTCTTTCCTCCTCCGGTGGTGGGAGTCCGAAATCACCCTCGAAACATTTTTCAATTAGCCCGCTTTTCAACGGCCCACTCTCTTTGCAGAGCGACTCCTTTATCTCCCTTTCTTGCGTGGTCGCCAACAGAACCGGAAGTGCGTCAGTAAGTCGCCAGTTAAGGGGAGGGTTGCTTTAATGGGTTCGTCGAAACGAACACAGACACACATACACAGCTCCGCCATACCTGAATTGCCCATTTTCTTAAGAGGACTTTGGCAACGATTTTCACCGCTAGAGGGGGAACGGAGTCGTGATAGTGACTTCCGGCGGAAGCAGCTGGTGCGCGCCTAGATCTATATATCTAAGGGGGTGGACGCTGGTTTAAAGAAATGTTATGGTGGGTAGACAAGAGTGGGAGGTGGTTAGGGGGGGAAGCGGGAAAGGTGGACGGGTAGAGGAAGGTTTTAGGAGGGTGGGTATGGGAGGGGGACTGAAGGAGCTTTAAGCTAAGCAGAAAGTAAGTCTCTACTCCTTGTGCTTCAGTGCTTAAAGTTGTTTTATGCAAGGAAGCAAACATGCCCTGTTTGTTTACGATCCATTAATGAGAACCCCGTTATTACGTAGACACTCCTGCACTACAAGGTACACACAAAAAAAATGTTCGAGATGTTGACAAACAAAGGTGGTAGTTCGTTATAATAAAGTTTGTGGTTAGTACAGTCACGAGGAAGCAGGGAGGCTGGGGAAATATTTTGCTTGCCGTAGCTTGAAATTCATACAGACACGAAGCCATTTCCTCCTTACACTCAAGGCTACTATCGGCATTACAAACACTTTGCAAAGTTGGGTTCGCCCAACAAAGGGCTCTTTCGCAAAAGTTTGCACTACAATACCGCCTACGGTGAATTTCGTTCTTATAACAGAGTTTCCCACCTATTCAGAGACCCACCCACTCCTTTGGAATGAAGCTTAAAGAGTTTGCCGCAGAGTTTTAAGTTAAGGAGCGTACTTAACTGAACTTTTGGTGCAACGCTCTGCGGGAGGCCCTAATGGCCTGTGAAGACACGCTCCACGTACTTTCCCCTACTAAGACCCTCTTTCATAACATGATTTACAATGCCCTTACCTTTTACAAGTTTTCTCTCGATCAAAAAGTCGATAACACGCCAACTCTAACAAGTTCCTGAGGATTATACGACCACAGGTTTTAAAATCTGGTAACCCAGTGTAGAACCCATCGTATTGCCAATAAAATAATTTTTGTTTTGCTTTCGGCAGGCCGTATCGCAGTTAACTGCTAGACGTAAACCTTGCAGTTAGGGGGTAACAAATGCTATGACTAATACCCGTTTCGAAAGCATCTTTAACCCACATTTACTCGGGTTAAAGAGGCATTCGTCCCAGAGCCATTTTTCTCGACCCACCACATCTAGTACGGCCCCAAAGGTCTCTTTCCTTACCGTTACTCAATCCCTTGGTAAAAATCAGTTTTAAAATGTGGCGTAGGAGATTTTCTGCTGAATAATTGTTAACTTCATTTACTGCGCCCCGCAGGTATATGATCCTTTGCACGCTTACAATAATCATGACTTTTCATCTCTGTGTGTGCATGTACACTAATTTTCTAATAATTACTACGAGATCAAAAATCTAAAAGACTAATGGGATAAAAATTAAAATTAATTATTCCAATAGATCACCGAAGCAAAATTATAAGACACTAGCCTAGAAAATTATAAACTGTGATGTTAAAATACGAGACTCGCTTCGGTTTGTGACGACACAATCTTTCACTTGTTGCTGTTTCGTGCACTATTTCCAAAGCCAACCGAGACAGCAGCTACGTTCCTCGCTGTGAGGAACGCAGCTACCACCCCAGGCGCTGGTAAATGGGCGGATAGCGATCTGCATGTGGCTGTTATAAGGCAGGTCGGGTGTCCCTTTAAATGGGACACATTCGAAGTGAAGTGAAGCGAAGTAGGCTTGACCCACCTATGAATACGGGTTAGTTTAACTCGGATGCGATCCACTTCACTTCCACTGGTACACGAAAAGCAAATGTCAGTCGAATTCT